>CM076675.1:83956864-84131864 GCA_038501925.1 Xenopus petersii | reverse complement strand
CAAAGTTTTTTTTAAAGAGACAGTACTTCGACTATCAAATGGTCGAATAGTCGAATGATTTTTACTTCGAATCCTTCGATTCGAAGTCGTAGTCGAAGGTCGAAGTAGCCCATTCGATGGTCGAATTGTAATTGTAACGCCGCCTTTCACGTTCGGTAGCTTATAGATGGCGAACTAGGAGGTCAAAGTTTTTTTTAAAGAGACAGTACTTCGACTATCAAATGGTCGAATAGTCGAATGATTTTTACTTCGAATCCTTCGATTCGAAGTCGTAGTCGAAGGTCGAAGTAGCCCATTCGATGGTCGAATTGTAACGTTCAGTATCCCACAACCCAGAGTAAACCCCAATGTCCCGGGCTCGGCTCACGCTTCGGCCTATAACCGCCGCCTTTCACGTCGGGTGGGGCCCTCCGCTACTCGGATGCCGCCAGGACTTAATAGTGAGGAGACTGAGGGAAGAACTCTGGGCGAGCAAGGGAACTTAACGTAAAGGTTATCAAAGTCCAGGAACGGGCCGAGTCTAAACCAATCGGAAATGCGGTACAAAATCGGTAAACAGCAGAGTAGTCGAGGTCACAGGCCAGGTCAGCAACTAACAGGGTCGAAGTACAAAACGGAATCCAAAGAGTAGTCAGGAACAAGCCAAAGGGTCAGGGCAGGCGGAAGTCAAACAGGAATCAGGAATAGCCAAAGGTCACAACAAGAATCACAGAATAATCGCACCCAGGAACAATATACAGAACCTACGTTGGGCAAGGCACAAAAGGACTAATGGCCATTTAAACATTTGAATTTGGCGCCATTGGACGCTGGCGAATCAGCGCCAGCGCCAATACGTCAGCGCACCTGTCCCTTTAATTCTAGCGCATGCGCGCCGCGCGCTCCATAGGAGCCGGCGCCTGGGGACTAGCCGCATCGGCGGCGGAGAAGAGAGACTGGCGTCCCCGTCGAGGGGGCGGCAGGCGTCCCTGCTGTCCCCTGGGTAAGTCCCTGCCACGAAGTAGCCAAAAAAACCTTCGAAATTCGAAGTTTTTTAACTTCTAATCCTTCACCCGAAGTTAGTGAATCGGCCCCCTAAAGGAATAGTTCAGTGTGAAAATAAAAACTGTGTAAATAGATAGGCTGTGCAAAATAAAAAATGTTTCTAATATAGTTAGTTAGCCAAAAATGTAATATATAAAGGCTGGAGTGAACAGATGTCTAATAAAACAGCCAGAATCCAACTTCCTGCTTTTCAGCTCTATATCTCTGAGTTAGTCAGCGACTTGAAGGGGGGCCACATGGTACATTTCTGTTCAGTGAGTTTGCAATTGATCCTCAGCATTCAGCTCAGATTCAACAGCAACAGATATGACCCATGTGGCCCCCCCTCAAGTCTCTGATTGGTTACTGCCTGGTAACCAGGGTAACCAGTGTAAACCAAGAGAGCTGAAAAGTAGTGTTCCGACTGACATGTTATACATCAAATCACTCCAGCCTTTATACATTACATTTTTGGCTAACTAACTATATTAGAAACATTTTTTATTTTACACAGCCTATCTATTTACTAAGTTTTTATTTTTACACTGAACAATTCCTTTAAAGGGTCCAGCATCCAGCTGTCTCTCGCTAAATCCAGTTGTGGTTACAGGGCAGTATATTTCCTGCTACTTTATGCAGGACACATAAACCCAGCTGTGACTACTGACTAGTTACCAGTATATGCCATGTTGAACAATAACATTTCTCTATTTTGATAATTCTCATAAACTAAAATGAAAACTAAAATTAAAGAAAAAGGGGTGAAAATGTGTGTCCTATAGCTCACCCTAAAGGCAGGGTATCATTTGGATAGCATTTTATAGCTGAATCTTATAGAAGTATAGATGTTTATTTGGTTAATTATTTTCCAGAATAATAAAGAGCAGCAGAAATTGTTCTGGTTATATAAAAGCTGACTTTTTGTGATCAAGCCCCTATAGCCTTCCATTGAACTCCTGTTGATATAAGCATTATGTGTGCATTTTATACAACACAGTTGCTTAGCTCCTTGCATAACTGGGTAGTGTTATGGAACTGAGGCATGGCAAGAACTAAATTAACTTCATGTAATGGAATAGTCACTTGAAAGTTATGCAAGTCCTGTTACATTCATCATAGCATGCATTGAAAGAGAGTGCACAATCATATCCACATTTAGTCAAATATAGTAACCCTATATGTGCCGGGGGCACATAAAACATTTCTTGCTATAACCTGTATCAAGTACAATTAAGCAATAACATTTTGAGGTTAGAGTGCCTTTAACAATTACAATTTTGTCAAGGACTGCTGTGTTTTCGTCACATACATTAGAGAACCTGTTTGCCACAACAGTGTTATTTTAAAAGTACAGTGGAATTCTTTGAACTGCTTTCTTCTCTTTTCCCATCTGCCACTGAATTCTGCACTGCATAGTCTGCCCTGATGCAACAAACAACACATTTGTATTCCTCGTAGGATAGATCATTGATCTTTCTTAAATGAAAATGGGCAAATGTACTAAACCCTTGGAAGTATACTAGCCTGAAATGTAGTTTTGTCCTCTTATTACCAAACACAGAATGGAGGTGGGGTGCATCAGGTTCTTAAAAAAAAACACCAGAACATAAATAACATTATTTAATGCTTCCAGTTGATTTTTTTTTTGATTTTTCTATCTGCCTTCCCAAGATTTAATATATGTAAGCTGTTGTGGTGAAAAATGAAAGATGGGGCAACGGAGCTATCATGTCACCGTTAAAAGTTCCACCGCTTCCTGGGTACTTCGATTTGTCAGAGGCAACCACATACGAGTAATTAGATCTATTTTGTTCTGGTCATATTGTCACTTTTCCTCTTCATGCAATAACCCATGTATCTGTAATCCCTTGAATGTCTTCTCTACAGCCTACAGTACCAAGGGACTTTGGTGTACAAAAATAAACTCCATCACATATATTTAGTAAATAGTGGGAGAAATAAAATAAGAGGACTTGATGTTATTCAAGCTTGAAAGGCTCAGTGCCATGGAAAGTGACTGACGTGTGAAAAGAAGCTACAATTAGTTCTTTCCCCCAGCACTTCCATTCAGTCAAGGGTCACTCCTCCAGTAAGCTAAAGCCTTGAGCGTAATGTGTTGTGACATTTGGAGACGAAGAAGAATAAATCCTATATACAGAGCTGCTGTTGCTTCCCCACTAACCCTGACACATCAGGCTGGCTGTCATTGTATCATTTTTCTGCCACAATGTACAGGAGTTTGTGCAATTCTCAGTAGGTGAAGCAAAGGGGTCATCTCTTCCAGCAAATGTTTTTTTTTACAGGTATTTTTGAAATGGTGCTTAGCAGTCCACTGGAAGGGAAGTCAAACAGGGAGAAAGGAAAAACCATTAAATGAAATAATGCACTAGAGATATGATTTTTTTAAGAGCAGACAGAAAGAAAATACCAGGATTTTGAATGAGCCACTTCTACAAAAAGTACAAATAAGAAACCCAGCATAATTTATGAGTGCTCCGGGCAAAAGATGACCATATAGATTTTCTTAGAGCATTGAATTAATGTGCCATAAAAATGCTTTAACATTTATGCCCTTGGCAGTGCTTTTTTTCTCACTAGGTTTGTCTCTTGAAAGTTTTGTTAAGTCGTAAGGAATTGCACACTGGGATGTGTGTTTTGTCCTATTTTTTGCTTGAGCAGACTTTTCAATGTTTGCATATGAAAAAAGCAAAAATTCTGTGGACAAAAAGTACAATTTATTCCTGGGACGGCACGGAACTGTTGTGCTCACACTCACCAGGAAGCCAAAGCTCTACTCACCGCATCATTTGCTATCCCTACCATTTTCTCTCTTCTACTTTCAGATTTAGTTTCCTTGTTCCCCCGTGTTTTCTATGAACAGCTTTCTATTTTCCTACGTGTTTTTCTGTCTATTCTTTTCCAACTTTTAATTATATGGAGACTGTGAAATTTGTTCGCACAAACTCTTGTTTCCAGCATTCACAAGCATGGACGTACACATATCCCACAATCCTCTCTGGGGCTCACTCTAGACACTCCTGTCTATGTGATGGGTTTCTCTCTTCCGCTCTCCTTGTGGAGCTCTCTCATACTATTTTCCCAGCTACACACAAATCTCCTTCCTCCAATCAAGGAGGTTTTCATGGCCCCTCACCCTCCTCAACTCAAGGAGGAAGCACTGAGGTGTAGTCTCATACCTCCTTTTAACTATAGCTTAATTAGCTAACTACCTCTACTTAGGCAACTGCAAAACCCTTACTGGAGGAAGGAATGGAAGGCCCATCCTGATCTCCTCCTCCAAGGACCCATTATCCAGCTTTTCCTAAGCTGGTACACCAATTAAGCAATGC
Source organism: Xenopus petersii (assembly GCA_038501925.1). Taxonomy (NCBI): domain Eukaryota; kingdom Metazoa; phylum Chordata; class Amphibia; order Anura; family Pipidae; genus Xenopus; species Xenopus petersii. The sequence continues at coordinate 84,127,491 of CM076675.1, read as the reverse complement.
TTGCTGCAACAATACACATATCTTCCCCGTCTAGCACTGGTGAAATATACACAATAGTGTGCCCTTTTTACACATATATCTTACAAGATTTATAGTTTGTCCTCATATCATGATGCAGGTAGTTCCAGTTTACAGGTAGTTACATTAAGCTGAACACATGGCCCATATTTATGATGGTGACTCCATGGTTGCTATACTGGTGCAATTTCCATCAGTCACAAGAACCTGCATTCACTGTCACAATCCTATTTTCACGTTCTTTAAAATATAATGGATTGCACTTCAGACTGCACTTCTGCCTACTAATCCATTACCTTTCTCTTATCTTCACCTGTTAGCACCTTATTTTTCTTCTTCTTCACTTCCATTTCCCTTTCTGTTCCACATTCACTTCCCCCTTGCCCCATTTGTTATTCATAAAAACAATTTAACCATATAATAATTATCAGTTATGTATACTGCATCACCCCCCTTTTCTTTCTTTTCTCTATCCCTCAAACTACTTTAATACTTTGTAATACTATCTTTCTTCTTTTTTTCTCTGTTGCTCCTTTTACCTGTCTTTCTTTGCCTTTTATTCTCATTGTTCACCCATTTTGCATCTGCTCTAGCCATAATTTTCAGTATTTGTCTTTCTGTGATGGTGGGGCAGTATCTGATGGTGTTTCTTGTTCTTACAATGAAAATGAAAAATAAATATTCCTTGAAAGAAACATGTACTCAACTAAGCAACACTGATTTATTTTTATGTTATACCTTAAGTTCCAGGGAATGCACTTTAACTATATAAATTACATCAAATTGACACATATTTCAATATGTTCTTGTAGGTCACTTTTCCCCTTTGTTTATGTAAGTTCTTTATTCATTTGGCAGTGAAATAATTAAATAGGACAAAGCAAATACAGTTGATGACTGCAGGACTAAGCAGAATTTGGGTTAATAAAGGAAAATGTCATTTTTAATGATTAGCAATTCCCTTCATTTACTAGCCCTAGTAAAAGTGTTAAGGGTATAGCACTGTAAAAATAACATACTAAAGTTAACATATGCTGTTCTCGGAAACCCCCTCTAAGAGAGTGTGGAGCTATTTATGATGCTTTTTATACTATGCCAGCTTTTAACAGCTTAAGCCAACAACCATTTCTCACTACTTATACTGCTTGATATCTCAGCTGCATATGACACTGGATCACCCTCTCCTCCTCCAGTCCCTCCTTTTGCTTGGCTTTCATGACACGGCTTTGTCCTGGCTCTCTTCTTATCTCACTAATAGTTCCTTCAGTGTCTCCTACAATGGAGAAGCATATTCGCCCCTATCTCTTTCTGTTGGGGTTACTCAAGGCACTCTCCTGGGCCCCTTATTATTCTCCCTCTATACTACCTCCCTCGGCAAACTAATCAACGTGTATAGTTTCCACTACCACTTCTATGCTGACAATACTCAGATCTATCTCTCCTCTCCTGATCTCAACCCAGAACTATTAACTTGGTTCTCTTCCTGCCTGTCCGCTATCTCTACTTGGATGTCGCAACGCTACCTTAAAAAAACAGAAATGGTTCTCTTTCCTCCAACTAACACCCGTAACATCCCAGAAATATCTATCATAGCTAACAATTCCACTATCACCCCATCTCCCCAGGCCTGGTGCCTTGGGATTATTCTAGATTCTGCCCTGTCCTTCACTCCTCATATTCGGTCACTTATTAAATCATATCACTTCCACCTAAGGAACATATCCAAAATACGATTATTTATCACCCAAGATGCCGCCAGAGACTGTCACCTCTCCAGTCCATAATGAAAACTGCTGCAAGGTTTATACAACTCAGCAACTGCTCCTCCTCTGCCTCACCATTCTGTCAATCCCTGCACTGGCTTCCGCTACCTTTCAGAATAAAATTCAAAGTAATGACCCAGACATTCAATGCACTTCATAACTCTGTCCCACCCTACATCTCTGAACTCATCTCTAGATACTCCCCCAAACACTTACTACACTCCTCTACTGACCTGATACTCATACTCTTCTCTCATTACCTCCTCACATGCTCCCATTCAAGACTTTGCAAGGACTGCACCCCTCCTCTGGAACTCTCTCCCACGGTCTGTCTGACTTTCTCCCAACCTTTCTGCTTTCAAAAGATCTCTAAAAATGCACTTATTTAGAGAAGCCTTCCCTTACTCTGCTTAACTACCAAATGCAATATCACATACTACATCTTTCCCCCACTGAATTCTGATCTTGCCCATTCCCACAACTTGTGTCTTATTCCCTTCCATTTAGATTGTAAGCTCTTTTGCACAGGGCCTTCTTCATCTTGTATTGGTCATGATGTATGTAACTCCATATGTTCTATGTATGTAATTGTGATTTCGTTATATAAACACATTTACTTTACAGTGCTGCGCAATATGTTGGCACTCTATAAATACATGTTAATAATAATAATAATAATAATAGCAGCACTGTCTTATTTGGACACATATCATGTTCTCCAGGAGCATAACTACAGAGGAAGCAGACCCTGCTACTGCAGGGGGCCTAGTTGGTATAGGGACCCCATAAGGTGCAGTTTCAATATATTTTGAAAAAACAGATCAAAATCTAGACATTTTGCGGGGGGTCTTTTAATTTGCTGTGAGGCCTAGTAACATCTAGTTACACCACTGGTGCGCTCATTTTTGCTTACAATTTGTCATGTATACAACAGGGTAAATAATAGCACTAGTAATGTAATATTAACATAGTCAGACTGTAAAAAAAATTAGTGCATTATTTATTATATAAGCCTCATGTCATGGAAATATTTGTACATGCCCATTTCTGATCAATTTCTCTTGAAATCTCAGTGATTTTTATTAAGGGAGATCATGCACAATCTGCTGTTGTCTTTCACATTTAAAGCCAGGAACCTCATGCCAAATTACACCTAAATCTTCATGACTGAGAGTGCAATGAAGCATCCAGCTTGTCCAACAGAGGATCAGTTAACACAAGCCAGATATGTGAAGACTTCTCCATTGATTAGGACACTGGATTTACTTGATACGCAATTACGATGGAAACAAGTAAACGTTTAAGGAGTTTAGAGGTCTAATGACATTTGATTGGACTTGTACCCTGCCCTGTCTAGCTAGAGAGGGCTGTACAGAGAGGGAAAGCTCTGACGTGATACATTTAACCAAAGCCAGCTGTGTTCAGCATTAGATGAAAGCACAAAATCAGACAGGATAAGTACAGTATTAGTGTGGGATACGCCACTCATTGCTGATTTAAATTACTGTTTTCACTTCCTGAACTTATGGGAGACTAGGGATATAAGGCAAAAAATAAAGAAGCTTATGCATGGCTGATTGTGCAGAAATGCTCCAAGAACATTTATTGACTATGGCTAAAACCAACGGCTCCGGAACTCATGCGTATTTTGTATCCAAAAGCCACCTTCTAATGGCAATGTATATGTGGTGATGATACTTTTTCTATAGGTGTGAATACCAGAAAAGCCAGGTGACCAAGGTAATTGTCTAGCTAAAGTTTAATTCTCTTGTAGATATTTTATTACACTCAAATCAGCATTGTCTGTTTAAATGTGAGCTTGCTTTAGTATGCAGAAACTAAAAGAGGACTTATACTGAATTGTGGTCTGTATATAAAGCCCCATAAACTGGAAATAGTTGCTTTTGTGGCAGATTGTGATCAGAAGCAGATTCTTTGTATTCATTATGTTGTTATTGCTTGAAATGCACGTTCTGGCCAGTGAGAGCCCTAGCAATATTTACATCAGGGCAGATTTTCAGGTATTTCATGGATGAAATTAGTATAATATATAAAAATACAGGCATTTTCATGGCTACATCAGAGAGACAACCAAACTATAAGTTAACGTTAAAAGTATTAGTAATTTTGGAGAGCAAAAAGACAGAGCTTATATTTTTGTTGACTTGGTTCACATTTTTGACACCAATGAATCAATAGTAAAAGCCCGGAACTTTCTGTTTACTTTCAGTGCAGTCCACTGATGATGGCTATTAGTGATTTGCTGCAAGATCTGCCTGTTCAGTTACACCAATTCTCCAGATTTACCCTGCAGAGCAGTGTATACAACTTTTTAGACAAAAGTATTACATTTCCACCCTGTTGCCTATGAGAATGACATGAAATAGCAATCACAGATATTTCTAGGATGATCCCCTATGCAGAAACGGGGGTCGTTTTTGCCCAAAGTGGTTTTCCAACCAGGCAAGTGAGCTACTGGAAACTACTGTGTGTGTCATGGGCATGGGATATTCCTTTGGAGTAATTTCACAAATGTTGCCCAAAGTGTTTGACTTTTTTTAGCTTTGCAAAGAGGAGAAAAATCACTTCAGGCCTAAAAAATGTGAAGCACATTTTGGAGCATCAACTTCCTGGAGAAAACAAAATATAAAGTTAATTTTAAGGGCAATTTGAAGCCCCAGAAGACAGGCATGGGACCCGTTCTCTGGAAACCCATTATCCAGAAAGCTCCAAATTATGGAAATGCTGTCTCCCATAGACTCCATTTTATCCAAATAAACCACATTTTTAAAAAATATTTCCTTTTTCTCTGTAAAAATACAACAGTACCTATTAAATTATTACACACACATATACAGTATAGACAGAGCAAATAAATAGAAATTGTATTATATTTAAAGTAGCAACCATATAGAAAGCCATTAGTTCTTTGCTTAAGGGTTCAAGCACACAGGCAGATTCAGGGAGATTTAGTCGCCTGGCGACTAATCGCCTCTTCTGCGGGGTGACAACCTCCGGCTTCGGAAATTGAAGTGCCACAAGTGCATTCGTGCTGGCATTTTGTCATTATAGCAGGAGGCAGTCAGGGGGAAGGCAGTTCGGGGAGATTGTCGCCCCGTAGAAGAGGCGATTAGTTGCCAGGCGTCTAAATCTCCCCGAATCTGCCCGTATGCTCACCCTTAGGAGTGAGCCAAGAAGTTTATGTTCCAGGTTCATGCCTGTCTTTTCTAACTGCAAAGCAAAGGCCATGAGATTACGCCTCATGGCTAAAGTCCCATTTTGTTTGTTTATCTTCCATCAGAAATGAAAGATAAGTAACAAAATGAGACGTTGCTAATTGCGATGACTTATAACATGCCACTCAATGAATGTCCAGCAATGATACTCCCAGGGATAAACTTACAAACATTTTGCCTCATAGCCTGTGCTATTTGGTTGCCCACACCCAGAAGTTTATGAAGCATGAGGAGAAAGGAGAGAGCCAGCAAATTGTAGGTGTTACACAACAGCCCACACCCAAATATGTCTCCATTGCGGCAATAAAGTGGCCTGGAGCCGAGAGCCTCCAAACGATTACTTGATAAGGGTCTATTCAGCGGAAATGTAATGACTTGTTTCCTAAGAACTATGCATATTTTGGAATGTGATTTGAGGTAAGATTACATGTACCCAAAGTAGCCACAGAAAGGCTGTTTTAGAAGTGCAGTCATGCTCATTTAGCTAGAGCTTTCTCTTAAGGAAATGCATACTGTCGCCACAGACTGAATGAATGTTATCAACAAACCTCTCTGTGGTATAAAGACTTCAAATGTCCCAGTCTTAGGACTTAGATTACTATGGGGGGAAATGTAATTAAAAATCGCAAGCAATATTTAAAATGGAGTTTTTGCGCATGTTTAGCGCTGCTCTCAATGTAAAATAATTTGCTGGGGAATATTACATCACTAAGTAAAAGTTAGTGTTAACACCTGCTCTGGAGTTTTGTTACATTTTTTGTCGCAAAGTATGCTTTGCAATGACGAAATTTCATTACACACACTGCACATGTACACAAAATGGTGATTGCTCCCGCACACCTGTCTTAACAGATAAATCCAAGTCCACTTGGTGCTCAGTGATAGAGGTAACCGGCAACCTCAAAACAGATACTGAGAAAAAGGCACACTGGCACACAAGTTGTGAATGCAGGTGAAAACCTTGCTAAATTTTATTACCGGAAGTGCAACGTTTCGGGGCAAGCCCCTCTGTGAAGCATCAAAGGGGCTTGCCCCAAAACGTTGCACTTCCGGTAATAAAATTTAGCAAGGTTTTCACCTGCATTCACAACTTGTGTGCCAGTGTGCCTTTTTCTCAGTACATGTACACATTAACCCATTAGGTTGCAAACTTTGCAAGGAAGTCGTCTGTGCAAAGCTTTGATTAGTAAACAATTTAGTTTAATCATTTTATATAATGCTATAGTTATGAGCAGGCCCGGACTGGCAATCTGTGGGTTCTGGCAAATGCCAGAGGGGCTGCTGTATGGCTCCGTAGAAAGTTACCATATAGTGGGCTGGTAGGGGTCTGTTTGGACTGGTAGGAGGCTGTTTGTGCCTCTGTGTACTAGGAATGACAGGGTCTATTTTGACTCCCAGTCCAGGCCTGGTTTTGAGTTCCTTTTTCAGAACTTCGGCGAGATGGAAGCATAGAGACATCAAGTAACAGCTCCGGACCCACTAGTGGGAGCATTCCACGAAACTTTGATGGCTACAGGACAACTCTCCCCATCAACGAAAACCAACCACTCAGTCTTTTTCCCACAGGACTCCTTTAAATTCAACTATACAAACCATTACTGAAGAATATTAAAGGGCACACGCTAAGATTCGGGAAATCGCCTCTTCTTCGGGCGACTAAATCTCCCCAAAAAGCCTTCCTGTCGACTAGAATCTAAATTGCCGGCCGGACGGCACTCGGATCTATCTATTTGTTGCCCGACGAAGAGGGGATTTGTCACTGGCGATTAAATTTCCCCCAAAATAGCCCTGTTGCTAGTAACTGCAAATAGGCAAACTATGTAGGATTTATCTTCCATGCATTTGCCATGATACAGATACACATCTCAAATATTATAAGTTGCATTCCTGATGGTTTATTTGCTGCAAAAGTCTGAAAATTATATAAAATCTTTTTGAATAGTTAAAACACACCAACGATCCCTTTGCTAGTTTGTAGAGTTTATATCCTTAGATTAAATCAGAGGTCTGACCTAAGTCAGTACTTAATGATGCAAAAAAACAAGGAGAAAAAGAAAGTACCCCGCTTAGACAATCTTACTTGGCAGTTACTTATATGAACAATTTCAATACCTGTTAATTGAAGACTTAATATATTGAAGTGCAATCCCTCTGATTGTCGTTAGACCAATCACATGAATTATAAATTCTAAAGTGCAGTGCTAAAAAGGAATTATACAATTAATAAGAATCAGATGATTAAAGTTAATTGAAGATAAAATGCAGTGCAATGAAATTCATTCAATTAAATAGATTTAAAGAGTTTTTAAAAACCATTAGATAATTTTGCCCACAGTAGAATCAATTATAAATTGTGGCAATACTTTTTTTATTTGATGAATGATTATTATACCTGCGTCCAGTGCTAAATCAATGATTAAATATAACTCAGGTAAATTGATTATAAATTCATTAAGGTAACCACATTAATTAGGATAAATACTAAAAAACAATACTCAGGTTCATGAATTGAAATAGGAATATGGAAAAAGAGAGAGGTGGAGTTGTCCCAAATCTACTGCCTAAATTATTTCTAATCCCTGAGACACCACAAAGGCAAAGAAGGCAGAGCAACCGGGATTGTGGTCTCGAATGTTAATCTAAGCCCTAAACTGTAGAGAGCTATAATGGCCTAAAAACCACAAATCCACGGCCTCCTGTAAGTTTAGTATTCATATAGAAGAGAAAAAGTGAACCAAGTACTTAATAAAAACTCCACCACCCCTTCAATTACTATTTGACCCAATTTTAAAAATTATTATAAAAAGTTAAGATCAAGTGGATTCAAACTGCCGATGCGTGTTTCGCAATACTGGCTTTGTCAAGGCGTAATGGATGTCACCTAAGACACGTGGTTAAATCACTTCCATGCGTCATTAGGTAGAGTATCGCGAGGCTTGATTACGCACTTGTACTGGCTCCTTCCTAGAGTGTCTAGCTCTCGCGAGACCTTGCGACAGACAGATCTTGTTTATATGTTGCCATGGATACCGCGCAGTATTATTATATTCTTTAGAAGGGGAAATCCACTAAATGGCTGCTATCCTCTGGCTATATTGTATATAATAATGATTTTCTTATTGCTGCTTAATTTACTCCTATGATGTGAGAGAACTTCCATTTATTAACTTTGCACTACAGGTCTGTTTTTTATTTCTATTTTTAGTACCCAATGATTGTTAACCCTTGGTTGCTCTTACTCCCTTCTGTATATATATTTATTTTAAAAACCTGTTTATTAAATATTTATTAAAAATTAATTTGTACTTTCCTATACTTTTCCTACAATTTATTCACGTCATTTATTTAAAAATAGAAACAAAATCAGATCCCTTTTAATCTTTTTATTAACATGAAAAATAGAATAAATTCATATAAACACTCTCATTATGTACAATAGGAAAGCCCATCTAAGGAAAGCTAGATAACATTTGTAAGTTGTTGTGGACACCAAACATTTGGTTTTATTAAATTGGACAGAAGCTCACATTGGCTGCCATAATACTGGTTATTGCCGCTGCTTTGCACCACTGGGCACTGTCTGTACAAAGTTTGTATCTCCCTATGTCTGCATTTATTTCCTCAGGGGACTCTGGTTTCCTCCTGCATTCCAAAAATATACAGGCAGGTTAATTGCTCTTTGAGGGAATTGACCCTGGTGAGGGGTACTCTAGGGATTTAAGGTTGTAAGCTCCACAAGGGCAATGACTGATGAGAATAATGGGAAGTCTCTGTAAAGCACTATATAAATGTTGGTACTATATAAATAGAGAGGAAGAATTATAGCCCAGTATAGTTACAAAGAGGGTTGTTTTTGTTGAAATAAGCAATATGGCACCTCCTGTTAATATAGACAAATGCAAAAAGAATGCTCTCTTAGTATTCTTTATTAATAAACCCCTAATATTTTCAGCAGAACTGTATAGAGATAGTTGATCATTCACATCACTTACTGTCCCTGCTGAGCTTCCAATCTGAGTAGGATTAGTTTCATCCAGGGTCGGACTGGGCCAGCGGGACACCGGGAAAAAAACGGTGAGCCCCAGGCTCTTGTGGGCCCAGATCCACACCCAAGTAGTTACTTACTACTGTCGCGTGACCTACCGAAAATGTGCACGCCTGCGCACGGCACGGAGCATTGTCGTGGCAGGGAGGCTGGGTGGGCCCTGCGCCCCCCAGTCCAACCCTGATTTCATCTGAAGACAATTAACCTACCTGTATGTTTTGGAAGTACGGGTGGAACCGTGGAAACCAGAGTACCAAGCGGAAACCAACACAGTCACAGCTAGAACAAACTCCATAAAAATAGTGACCTGGTTGAAACTGAACTCAAAGAACCAACACAACATGGCAAATATTTGCTATACAATTTTATTAGTGGGTGCATTTTTTTTCTTTACTAAAAATAGAGGTGGAGGATAGATTCAGCTTATATCCGGGGTTTTCTTTACTTTATTTTGGCACATGAAAATGAGCATCTCCAGTACTAATGGGCTTTTCCAGTCTTGTGCAGAATTACCAACCCAAGCTGAGTGAGAGAAAAACAAAAATTACATCTTACAGAAGGCATATCCCCTGATACCACATTGGTGCAATTTATTTATTTTTTTTAATTAGAAAAACAACATTATAGCAGGAATTAAGGTCTGATGCACTGCACACAACTTCAAAGAGGAAGCTCTGATAAACTAGCTCTTTGGTTATCTAACTTCATATGAGCTAATTACACCACCAACTAGGTGGGAGGATTTATTACCCACGTGAGATAAAACTCCTGTTTAGCCAGTCCTCTTTAACACCTTTCTATTCACCACCTGACCCAGTCTGTCTGGCTTCCTGTGCCATAAATTGGGCTACAGCACAAAGATGTATGGAGACCATAAGGCAGTGATCCCCAACCAGAAGCTCGTGAGCAACATGTTGCTCTCCAACCCCTTGGATGTTGCTCTCAGTGTCCTCAAAGCAGATGATTATTTTTGAATTCCAGGCTTGGAGGCAAATTTTGTTTGTATAGAAACCAGGTTTACTACCAAACAGAGTCTCAATGTAGGTTGACAATCCACATAGGGGCTACCAAATGGCCAATCACAGCACTTATTTGGCACTCAAGTAACATTTTTCATTCTAGTGTTGCTCCCCAACTCCTTTTTCTTCTGAATGTTGCTCACAGGTTCAAAAGGTTGGGGATCCCTGCCATAAGGCATAACAACCTATTAATGAATACTGAGCAGCATAACTATATTGTATTTCAGGTTGCCTTTAGTGCTGACAGGGCCCATGGCAAAAACAGATAATGGCAGGGCCCCAAAATTTTTATAGCGGCTGATTTATGAAGTACCAAACTGATAATTTCAGAGATATCCATAGCAGTTCCCCGTTAATTATGAAAATTAACAGACGCATTTCCAAAGCAGACAGACCTGTTACTTTGGCAGTGTGTGTTCAATTGCTATATAACCCTATTCTGAATCATTCATTGCAAATTGCAATTTGGGATCTTTTTTTCTCCTGTGGGATATATTTTATGAGCAGTAATTATTGTTAACAGTCCCCCTGTAAAAAAAAAAAGACTATTCTTTTAAAAAAAACTACGACATAGTCTTTTTGCCTTTGGCTGTCATCTTCTGAAGTTAAATGGCTGCAGGTTGGGCAACATTGATATGAAAAGATTCTGCCTCCATCTTGCCCTCCTCCTGCTGTCCAGAGCCCTGCTATCTTCCAACATGCTACTATCACCACTGCTGCAGGCAACATAATGCTACCTACACAGTCAGGTCAATTTGTGGGACTTGCCCTTCCAGCAACTACTGCTGTGCTACTTTCTGTGTATATGTATGTGTATTTATGGCTCTATATGTATATACATACATGCAACACTGAAAATGTTAAGTTTTGTCATGTTAGGGGGAAAACTTGGCTCCATATCCCTTTAAGAAGAGAATAACTATTTTATAGGGTAACATGAGAGCCATGGGGAGTTTAGGCATTGTAATAAGTTAATTCAAACTAAGTTATTTATTAATAATATTTCTTGGCAATGGGGTTAGATGGGACATTTTTATCGATGTGCAGATTTAATCTTACTTAAAGGGCTACAACAATAAAACAAATGTAACAGCCCAATCGCATTTCTGAATAATGCATATAGAATGGGGCATATTTAAATATATATTTGCCAAAACATGAATTTGGTAGCTGCACATATTAACTTATTTAAGTTTGTGCAAGTGTATAAGATTCCTTTATGCCTCCTACAAAATGTAGCCATAGCAACACAGATTATACCCCTAACCTTACCCAAATCGTAGTATTTTTTAGTGGGTCCTGCCACATTGAGCCCCCCTGCTGGTGTCCCTGCACCTGTTTAAAGTGTCAGCAGAAAGTGCCACACATGCACAATGCCATCAGTAGGTCAGAATACTGTCCAAGAGGACAGGCGGGCTGAGTATGCAAATCTTCATAGTCATGCAGTGTATTGTTTCTTTATTCCTGTGCTTATTTTCTCTTGTGTGTTTTACTATGAAACTGATTTTAATGGTGCAATAAAAGAAAATTTAACCTTGAAGAGTTTGTGTGCTTCCTGCAATATATTAGGTGAAGGTATGCAAGGGCACAGCGTGGCACAATTTTGCTGTGCATGTAACAGTATACTGAAGGAATGGGCAATGACACACAGGGAGTTAATAATGCGTTGCTCTTAGCTAACATTGTAATATCTGCCAGTGAATTACATTACTTGCTGTGATTCTCGTGACCTGTCTTTCACATTTTCCCGCAATTAAGTGGGTTCTTGTCTACAGGCTTGGGATCTTTCATCAACAATGCATGGTTACTGGGGTTTTCCAGATTGGGGAGTCTTTCTGTAATTTGGATCTCCATGCCTTAAAGGGTTTTTTCCCTTTTAAATTAACTTTTACCATGATGTAGACATTGATATTCTGAGACAGTGTGTAATTGGTTTTCATTTTTTTTCAGTTATTTAGTTTTTTGATCAGCAGCTCTCCAGTTTGAAATGTCAGCAAATATCTGGTTGCTAAGGTCTTATTTACTGTAGCAACCCGAGAGTGGTTTGAATGAGAGATTGAAACATGAACTTTCTCAAAAAAGGGTTTTGGGGATAAGGGATGCCATTTATAGAATTAGGGCAAAAGGGAAAAGCATTGATTTGAAAAAGTAAAGAACTGAGTTGCCTGAATCTGACTCCTTTGATTTGCCTTAGCTGATACTGTACCAGCTGGGGGATTGATTTACACAATGTTGCTTATTGGAATAGACTCACTTAATATTGATTCCACCTATGAGAATTTATACAAGGAAACTTAATAGTTATTCCCAGAAAAACATAATTAGTATAACAATGAGCCTTTTCTTACAAAATATTCCATTTCGATGAATGAAGAGATGAAATGCATTGTAATAAGAGACATGAATGTATAACAATGTTATATGACATGCCCTTCCTTGCAAGTACAGTTCAACATTTAGGAGGAAAAAAGCACATCATTCAGATTGGACAGCTTGATTCAAAGTTTATACGCCAAGTTGCAGTGCATTTGAATTTATTCTTGCTTCTCTATTTTTAACGTCTCAGATTCAGATAGTAGCAATGTCAATGATCTCTAAATGGCAATGAAGACTGTCAAGACCCTGACTTTGTTGGTATTCCCATAATTGAACCTGCCAAACAGGTGCAGCTTCCTCATTCCAATGTAATGGCAACCGACTGAAGTCAGGATAAGTTGAGCTAAACACTGAGGGGTATATTTATCAAAGAGTGAAGTTAATAGTGAAGTTCCGCCACTAGAGTGAAATTCCGCCACTTCCGATTAATTTCTATGGGGTTTTTAAAGGCGTATTTATCAAAGGGTGAAATTTCACTTTCACCCATTGATAAATACGCCTTTCAAAACCCCATAGAAATAAATGGGAAGTGGCGGAATTTCACTCTAGTGGCAGAACTTCACTCTTTGATAAATTTACCCCTGAGAATCAATGCAAAAATTTTAATTTCTATGAAAATGCTAAAAAATGCAATTATCTCTAGCCTATTAATATTAAAATCTTGAATCTAAGGGGCTGATTTTGCGAAATTTGGATTTCTATTTTTTTCTAAAAATGTGTTTTTTTATACATGTAAAAACTAGGGATGCACCGAACCCACTATTTTGGATTCGGCCGAACCCCCGTATCCTTCTTGAAAGATGCGGCCGAATACCGAACCAAATCCTAATTTGCATATGCAAATTAGGGGTGGGAAGGGGAAAACATTTTTTACTTCCTTGTTTTGTGACACAATGTTATGTGATTTCTCTCCCCAGCCCTAATTTGCATATGCAAATTAGGATTTGGATTCAGTTCAGGCAGGCAGAAGGATTCGGCCGAATCTGAATCCTGCTGAAAAAGGCTGAATCCTGGCCGAATCCCGAACCAAATCCTGGATTCAGTGCATCCCTAGTAAAAAAACAAAAAAACCTGTAATACAGGTATGGGACCTGTTATCCAGAATACTCAGGGATTGCCAAATAACAGATCTTTTTGTAATTTGGATCCTCATGCCTTAAGCCTCCTAGAAATTCATGTTAACATTAAATTGACCCAATAGGCTGGTTTTACTTCCAATAAGGATTAATTCTATCTTAGTTTGGATCAAATACAAGCTTCTGTTTTATTACAACAACGAAAAAGGAAATCATTTTTAAAAATTTGGATTATTTGATTATAATGTGGTCTGTGGGGGACAGCCTTTCCGGGTAACGGGTTTCTGGATAACGGATTCCATACCTGTACAAATGTAACGGTTGGCACCCTAAACCCAGAACCGATGCCAAGCATTCTGGTCTCGGCTCGTGCTTCTGCCTGTAGCAGCCGCGTTTGGCTTCGAGAGGAGCCCTCAGCTACTCAGATGCCGCCAGGTCTTAAAACGAGAGGTGCAAGACGAAGGGTTCTGGATAGACAAAGGGGCACAACTGTAAGCAAGAGTCTTTGGGCTGAAGGTCACAGTACAAAACGTTGGGCAGAATCGTAGTCAGATCAGGCCGGGTCGAGGCAGGCAGAGAATAAGCGTAGTCAGGCAGGCAAGTGTCAAACCAGGAAGTCAATCATAGGGTTAAGCAGAATCGGAGTCGGTAATCAGGCAGGGGTCAGGATACAGAGAGTAGAGTCGACAAAAGCCAGGCAGGGGTCACAACAGGAATCAAACAGAATCAGGAACAGGATCAAACAGATAGCACAAGGCTCAAAAGCACCACAGGATAAACCTATAACGGGCAAGGTACTGAAGCCCGAATGAGCCTTATATTGGGGTTTGAATTTTACGCCAAAACGTGCGTCTGCGTCATAATGCCTGCGGTCCATAAATAGAATGACCCGCGGGCGCCCTAAGAACCCAAAATGGAGGAGGAAGAAGAACGGCGTGGCGGGCATCCCCGCCGCACCACTGGACCACCAGGGCTAGTATTTTTTATTACAACCAAATTTTCAAAGTAAAAGCCGTTGAGGTCCTACAGAAGTCAATGGCAGCTGATTCTATTGGACATTTTTTTTTACCATTCAGACTTTTAGAGGTTTTCGATTTTTTTCTTTCACTAGTCATTTTCTGGAAAAACTCAAATTTCTAGAGGTTTTAGAGATATTCATATATTTTAGCACATCGTTCAGTGTTTTGGATTTTCTTTCTTGATGCTATTTAAATTTGGATCTAACTTTCATGGCATTATTGGTTTTAAAGGAATAGTTCAGTGTGAAAATAAAAACTGTGTAAATATATAGGCTGTGCAAAATAAAAAATGTTTCTAATATAGTTAGTTAGCCAAAAATGTAATATATAAAGGCTGGAGTGAACAGATGTCTAATAAAACAGCCAGAATCCAACTTCCTGCTTTTCAGCTCTATAACTTTGAGTCAGTGACTTGAAGGGGGGCCACATGGTACATTTCTGTTCAGTGAGTTTGTAATTGATCCTCAGCATTCAGCTCAGATTCAAAAGCAACAGATATGACCCATGTGGCCCCCACTCAAGTCACTGATTGGTTACTGCCTGGTAGCCAGGGTAACCAGTCAGTGTAAACCAAGAGAGCTGAAAAGCAGGAAGTAGTGTCTGACTGACATGTTATACTTCAAATCACTCCAGCCTTTATACATTACATTTTTGGCTAACTAACTATATCAGAAACATTTTTTATTTTGCACAGCCTATCTATTTACCCAGTTTTTATTTTTACACTGAACAATTCCTTTAAAGAAATGATCATGGTTTCAAAAACCTCTAAAACCACTAAAATTCAACCATTAATAAATAGACCTTGAAGTGTCATTCCTATTTCATATATCTGTCTGGCTTCCACTTTTGTTTTGTATTCACTATAAAGATTCTTTCTTGTAATGACACCTTTGTATCCTGTAGTTACTAAACCCTCCGCTCTGACATAGAAACCATGAAAAATGCCCGTTCAACTCTCTGTGCCTCGCCTCTACTAATTATATAAACACATTATTGTGTGAGTAATTGCTAGTATTAGCCAAGGTTCCGCAGTTGTAAGTAGACGTGTCCTTCTAATATATCATGTTGGTTTACATAGGGTCCCATTCATATGCATGTTTTCAGTCATAAATGAAATGGTTTTGAAATTCTTTTATTGGCTTTCTCATTGTCCCTGAACAAAACTGTAAAAGCAAGCCACAAAGACTCAATATGCAAGAGACACAGGTCTAGCAACAATACATAAAAAGCAGCCATCAATGGTGGATACTTATTGTGAATATTTCAATGGATATACTGCAATCATCTGATTGTTGACAAAATGTGCCTAAACCCTTGTGCATTGTTGCATCTAGTAGTTCTGTGCTTCCAAACACTAATTAGTTGCCTTTGTTTTTGAGTCATAGTTACATCTTCCGTCTGCCAGTTTTCTGATTGGTATATGATTATGAGCTGCTTCTTCCTCCTTGCTTTATGGCAGGGCTGTCCCACAGGCAGCACAAGCATTTTTATTACATTCAGGGATTCTCTTTTTATGATACTTTAGCAAGGAGTGTCCTTTATAAAAAGAAAGTCCTGGGAAACATTTAAAAGATAAATATAGCAGGATTATTTCAACAGATTTTATGTAAATCCTCTCTTTACTCTCTCCATGGATACATTTTTGTGTATCTACTAAGCCACACTAATTCATATAAATATATCCTATATAAGTTATCCAACTACACTTCAAATTCCATTTACCGGTAAGCCTTCAAAAGAAGTTCCCTGTTTTCAGTGTTTGGTTCTAGTTATGGGCGAATTGTCCCGTTAAGCTTCCCCACAAATTTCGCAAATTTGGAAACTGGCGAAAAATTTGTGAAATGGCAATTTTGACGCCAGATACAGTTTGAAATTTGCACAAGCGTAGGAACCACCTCTGCGTCGAAAACTGCCGTCGGAGTCAAAATTATTTAGACACCGGCAAATTAGTTGTGAATTCGCGCCTGCCGAATAAATTCACCCATCACTATTTGGTTCCTATATGAGCCAGTGTTGGACCACTCCATAGACATTTTTTTCCTGTTCATTGTTGCTTGAAGCACAAAACATATTTATGTCTATACATATGCTAAAGAGTACAGGTATAGGATCCCTTATCCGGAAACCCGATATCCAGAAAGCTCCAAATTATGGAATGGCTGTCTCCCATAGACTCCATTTTATCCAAATAATCCAAATTTTTAAAAATGATTTCCTTTTTCTCTGTAATAATAAAACAGTAGCTTGTACTTGATCCCAACTAAGGTATAATTAATCCTTATTGGAAGCAAAACCAGCCTATTGGGTTTATTTAATGTTTACATGAATTTCTAGTAGATTTAAGACATGAAGTCCCAAATTACAGATCTGTTATCCGGAAAACCCCAGGTCCCGAGCATTCTGGATAACAGATCCCATACCTGTAGTAGGGTAGGTGTGAAGGATGACAATATGGATTCCAACTATATACAGTTCATTTATCCAGGGATTATAATTATAAACTAAATTTACCCACAATAATGAAGTATTTCATCCCAATGGGTTATGTTTATGTTAAAAAGTATTTCTGTCATTTTAGAATAAATGTCACATTCATTTTCATAATGAAATTGCTAAAAGCGTACATTATGATGTAGTTGTGCTGCATAGCTAAATTGAATTGTTATTCAGATTCATCAAGACACAAATCATTTCCTCCTTTTCAGAACTCACCATTCTGTACATGGTAGTAGTAGTCCAAAATGTTGTGAATTCTAGTGGGCTAGATGCACAGGGGCTCCAGTGAATAATCTGGGCCACTCACCCTGCTTCCCAAACACCCTTTATCCACTCATATACTTCAAGCCTTGCATATGTAATTGTATAGGGCACCTTTCGCAGTGTAATTTTATTTTTGGGTGAGTTTCTGGGCCCATAGACTTATTTAGTTCCTGTTAGTGGTTGTGACAGCATCTCATCACTTGTATTTAGTCCTGCTGGCTGTTGGCACATGCAGAATTTGTCCAGCCGGAGAGGGACAGACAATCGGATACCTTTGCTGTTATATCCTACTGCCCAGATTGTATAGGGCACCTATTGTGTTTGTTAAAATGACTGCCAATAGTAAAAATACTAATAAAGGTTAGAAGGGACCTTCCATTAAGTTAATATACCTCTGCATGCCTGGGCCCCTGGGGTAATCCAACATGTTGTAAATTTGCATATGGGTACCACAACTTGCTTCTCAGTCTCCTTTTAGAAATCAGGCTTTTTTTGAGGGTAGTTGGGCCCTCTTTGCCACTTGTAATGGTTGCTTTGTATGTAAATCTGTATGTTAAATGTATGCACCTATTTATGGTACATCGCTGTGTTTACACTTTTTAAATATGCAATAGTAATAATGGGTTATAAGAAGAAACACTATGCAGGTGTGTTAGTGTCTTCCAGTGAGCCATGTCACAGTTTCATTGATGATGTGCTACTTATATGAAAATGGTCAGATATTTCTGTGTTCTGGCAAACAACAGCGATTGTGTCTAGCTTTATGGCAAGACTTAATAATAATATCCTCTCAGCCAGTGTTGCTTAAGACAATGCCGGACCAATTACCTTCGATTACAAGGTTCAATATCATCATTATTTCCTGGACAGTCTAGTTATGTGACTCCTCTCTAACTGTTCTAGCATCTCTTACTCAGGGAGATACTATGTTTCAGTTCCAGTGGATAAACTTGTATTTCTAACAGTCTCAACATAATTGTATCCACCACAATATAACCACTGTATTCTACATGGTGGATCATGGTGAATATACTAGGGATGCCCCGAATACAAGTTTTGGTTGGGGATTCTGCCAATATTAGGCTTTTTTCAGCAGGATTCGAATCTGGCTGAATCCAAGTGCCTAGCTGAACTAAATACAAATTTAAAAAATCACATGACATTTCTTCAAACAAACAAGGAAGTAAAAAAATGTTTACACACACCATGCACGCTCAGCTCTTGCCACCCCCCTGGTTTTCTCATTTGCATATGCAAGTTAGGGTTTGTATTTGGTTTGGTAAATCTTTCACAGAGGATTCGGGGATTCAGCCAAATACTAAAATAGTGGATTTGGTGCATCCCTAGAATATACCCATGATCAGAGTATGTTGTGCACAAGCGAAATGACTAAGCTCAGGGCTGAGGGCACCTTCTAGTAAGGATTTCATTTGTGTATTGTTCATGTTTATGGGCATTAATCCTCAAGGAAAACTGAAAGACTCTGAAGTTATACAATGCAGCAATATTTCTGCGGAGAAAAAAAAACTGATATGCAAAATCTACAGGGCAATGTTTAATGAACAAAGGCATATGGTTCTGGCACATATGTCTCAAAGATCCAGGTCTCTGCATTCAGAAAGAAAACAGAGGGGTTTACAAAGCTTTTTAAATGCATGATATGGCCTAGCAGGTGCACGTACAGACAGTGGGTTTTATGTTTGGACAGCAGTGCTTTATATTTTAACCTCAATGCCTTGCTTGAGATTTTAGTGAATAAGCAATGTCCTGATGAATTACGCCTGGCGTAATAATGAAGTTTTGATATTTGCAACTGCTTTTTGTTGCATTGATAATGAGGGCATATTGAAGGGAAATATGACTATAATAAAAAATAATGGGGCCCCACCCAATATACATTTAAATTATAAGTCAATATTGACATAATGGGTTTCCGGATAATGGATCTCATACCGGTAGATTGCTACTATCATTTAATTCACTCACAGAGAGCAACACCCAGCCCTGCTTTTTATCAGTGTGTTTCAAAACTGTCACCTGCAAACAAAGTGACATTGTATTGGTGTGACAAAGCACTTCCAGCTCTTATTTCCCAGTAACGCTCTTCTGCAGTTTCTTTTATCAGCATCTGTAATGGGAAAATGCTTTGGCCATTCACAGAGAGTACTTTTTGTTTCCTGCAACTTTTTGTGATATAATACTGTAACAGAGGGAGCTTTGCTTGTAATCACTTTGTACCAACATGTTCCAGCGGCCTCCGTGTAATTTTATACCTACATACACACAGAAACAGGCACAAGCAGTATGGCACTTGTTCCAAGCCATTGGCTTTCATTACAGTAGCATTCAGATGAAACAAAGATTAAAATTACAATGCAGATGTATGTTAAAAGGAGGCTGTCCTATTAATGGACTATTATTAAAGGGATTTATTACAGATAAACTTTATGATTCAATACACAAACTGGTTGATTGTAGGGACACAAAAGCATCTTGTTGTGTTTAGAATTGTGTAGATTATTTCCAAAATGACATAACAAAAATATCAGCTTTGCCTTCTAGAAATATTTTCCTGTATTTATCAAAACCATAGTAATTTAGGGGCAAATTGTTTCTACTTTATGGATCAATGGACATATGGGATGATTACTTTTTAGCAAATCCGAACATAAAGGGGAAGGAGTAAAGTGGGTTTTTTCATGTAACCTATTAATGCTTTCCTGTAGTTTAGTAGAATTTACTTTGGCAAAGGTTTTAGATTGAATGGCATGTACAGGTTAGCGACAGTTAGTAGTACAGGGATAGGACCTGTTATCCAGAATGCTTGGGACCTGGAGTTTTCTGGACAAGGGACCTTTCTGTAATTTGGATCTCTCTACCTTAAGTCTACTAAAACTTCATGTAAACATTAATTAAACTCAACAGGATTGTTGGGATCAAGTACAAGCTACTGTTTTATTATTGCAGAGAAAGAGGATCTTGACAAGGGATCTTTCTGTAATTTGGATCTCTCTACCTTGTCTATTAAAACTTCATGTAAACATTAATTAAACTCAACAGGATTGTTGGGATGAAGTACAAGGTAATGTTTTATTATTGCCGAGAAAGAGGAAATCATTTTTAAAAATTTTAATTATTTGATTCAAATAGAGTCTACTGGAGATGGCTTTCCTGTAGAGCTGAGTTTCTGGATACTGGATTTCTGGATAGCAAATCCCTTGCCTTTAGTAGCCTTTTCAAAATGAATTGCTGTTTGGTTGCTACTGGCAACTGCACTTGGCATTTTGGCATGTATATATGTAAATAAGTCTCAGTACTTTGCATAATGAGGTATACATACCCAGACAAAATTGTATCTATGAAGTGGTGCTGATTACAGAATAACGGGGAGCAAAATCCTTTAACGTACTTCTATACTGATGTCAACTACTACTAAGCATTTTGATTAGTGCAAACAGTGTTTACTTGCTTGTTTTTAATACATTTCATGAACCATGTGCCTCGGAGCTGTTAGGCAAGCCATTCTGAATTACCATTCCATCTCCCTGAAATTATTTACAGATTTTTGCAATGTTAGAGGGCACAAAGAAATCTCTTTATGTGGCTGCATAACCCCAGTGAAGATTTTTGCATGTCATTTTGGTTTTATAAAAAGAGAGATACACCGTGTAATCCAAAAGCCATGGCTACAAAATTACATACTCATATGAATAAGGGAATTATTGAGTTCACTGAAAAGTTTCCAGTAACCTCTGATAAACTAGTAACATCAACATGTTATCACCCATGTGCCTATAATGATAACACGCAATTTCATGAAGCAAGAATTAAAGTGATTACTTCATTGGTTCACTATGTAAATGTGTCTGTGATATACAGTATACTGTAAATAATAAAGAATCAAATAATAATGATTTGTGATGTGGCGGAAGACCTCTGGAAAATCTTAGTTTATACAGGTATGGGTCCTGTTATCCAGAATGCTCAGGACCTGGGGTTTTCTGGATAATGGATCTTTCTGCAATTTGGATCTTCATACATAAAGTCTACTAGAAAATCATGTAAACATTAACTACTGTAGACACTATAGGTTGTATTTGCTTCCAATAATGATTAATTATAACTAAGTATGGATGAAGTACAATGTATTGTTTTATAATTAGAGAGAAAAGGGGAAATCATTTTTGAAAATTTCGATTACTTGGATAAAATGGAGTCTATGGGAGACAACCTTTTCATAATTTAGAGCTTTCTGGATAACATGTTTCCAGATAATAATATCTGTAATAAAACTGCTTAAAATCCCAGTAGCTGGCCTTTCCTATACTCTCATTGCAACTGCAGTTGGAGGTGTCTGGTGGTGTCTGGTGGAAACTTCGGCTGTGCACCCTAGTGGAGCTCACTAGATACAGTACACAGTAGCTTTTACACTCTTTACAGCTTTTTATATAATTATTTGTACTCTAGCCCCTATACACTATCAATCCAAGCAGTGTATTAGGAAAAGAGGTTCTTGTGTATATCTAAGTCATAGGGAAACCTAGGCATATAGTACACAACACTTAGCAGGGTGCTGCCATGGGAAATGTGCTATTTGTATGTGATCCCTTAATATATCTATGACGGACAGACCTATAAGCCCTGCATTGGCCACATAAAGATTTGGTAGAACCAGTACAATGAGCCTCTTACTGTATGAAATGAGCTTCTTATTAAGTAATTCCCTTTAAAAATAATTTGGAATGTATGTAGCATTATAAGTAATGGGTTCTCCCTAAATAAATGCATACTTTTGTGTTTGTCATATTCCTTTCTTCCTTTCCCTCTTTTTCCTGTTCTCACATCTTCTTTCAGTCCTGTATAATATCCAGGAAACCAGACAAACTATCAGTGCTGCAAATCTAGTAGCCCTGGTTATTATATAGCTTGCCTAAGGCTACGAGACTAAGTTCATTTCTTCTCAGTGCTCTCAGTATTGGATGGCTAGGTGTAATTTTCATGGAAATTCAACTGTAACCAAGATCTGTTGTCTTTTGAAGTATGGTGATGTGTTTATTGAATGGTTGCTTATTATATGTATTTGTATATGTTACTTTCTTCTACTAAATGAAAACAGGTATCATGTCTTTTATTTAGTTTAAATACTGATGATGATGAATGCATGAAATGAAATATACAAGAAAATGTGGTTCCCATAGCCTACAAAAGTATACCTTCAATAAGTAAATGGGGCCCAAAAGCTTTACATTTTTTTCAGGCAGATGTCAGGCGTGATGTATGATGGCAGCATGATGTGATGGCTATTCCCTGACTGAAATGCAATTCATTGACTCCAGGTTGATACAGCTACTATAGATTTAATGTTTTTTTATTATACCAAGGACAATTTTCACTGGTCCGTAGAGTGATATTGCTCAGTGCTGTTTTTTTGGAGAATTATAATCCCTGAAGAGAAAGTATTATTTGGCTGCAGCCTATAGGAGGTTCTGTTTGGTAGTACAGGTATAGGATCCCTTATCCGGAAACCCGAAATCCAGAAAGCTCTGAATTACGGAATCTCCCATAGACTCCATTTTATCCAAATGATCCAAATTTTTAAAAATGATTTCCTTTTTCTCTGTAATAATAAAACAGTAGCTTGTACTTGATCCCAACTAACATATAATTACCGGTAATCCTTATTGGAAGCAAAACCAGCCTATTTGGTTTATTTAATGTTTAAATGAATTTCTAGTAGACTTAAGTCAGGACGACCCAAATTACGGAAAGATTCATTATCCGGAAAACCCCAGGTCCCG
This sequence comes from Xenopus petersii, assembly GCA_038501925.1. Taxonomy (NCBI): domain Eukaryota; kingdom Metazoa; phylum Chordata; class Amphibia; order Anura; family Pipidae; genus Xenopus; species Xenopus petersii. The sequence goes on along the minus strand of CM076675.1, from coordinate 84,104,378 downwards.
AGCATTCTCAATAACAGGTCCCATACCTGTACATCTGGCTGCCAGTCCACATAGAAGCTACAAACGATCTAATCACAACCCTTATTTGGCATCTCCAGGGACTTTTTTCATGTCTGTGTTGCTCCCCAACTCTTTTTTTATTTGAATGTGGCTCACAGTTACTAAAGGTTGGGAAACCCTGCTCTAAGGGCTAGTCCACACGGGGAGATAGCCACGCGTTTGCGGTCGCGGCGACAAAGCGCCGCGACAGTCGCCGCGACCGGCGCAGGCGACAGTTTTGTATGGGCGCCTATGGAAAAACGCCTGTGCTAACCACACGAGGCGATTTGCTTTTCAACAGTCGCCTGAAAAAGCCTGGCGAGGCATTTTCAGGCGACTGTTGAAAAGCGCATCGCCTCGTGTGGTTAGCACAGGCGTTTTTACATAGGCGCCCATACAAAACTGTCGCCTGCGCCGGTCGCGGCGACTGTCGCGGCGCTTTGTCGCCGCGACCGCAAACGCGTGGCTATCTCCCCGTGTGGAATAGCCCTAAAGAGTGATTGTTTGGATATCTATATCAGTGTTGTTCAACCTTTTTGATGTTGTTGGCCAATAATGCAGTAGAGGAGAAGCTTGAGGGCCAGACAAAATAAGTCCACATCAGGGTTCACTGCCTTGCAAAATAAAACTTGTTTGCATTATATTGAGAGAAACCCTAAAGAAGTTGAAGCCATTGTCGAGTGACCAATGAAGTTGTATTAAGGTCAGTGCTGGGCTGCTATGATCTACTGGTCATTCATTTAAAAAAAAATGATTCTAAGCCCTACAGTCATGACATTTAATTGATGTGTTCTCGATGCTCTCAAGAGAGTTGATTCACTCTTTACAATTGAGCTCTAATATAAGGTTTTCTCAAATGAAACTTTTTAGTGTAGAAGGAGACAACAGGTCAGGTGGTCGTATTCATAATCGGAAGTAAAGGAGACAGTTTCCAACATGCTTGGACCCAGGCTCCCCAAATCGGCATTAGGTAGCTTTGGATTATTTAGTGAGGGGATCCACAGATCCATCTATACCAACAATCTTCCTGCTTTGCCACACAATCAGAATATAATCAGCACATGCCCATATAATGCACAAGTCAGACAGGCCTGTAAGGATACCAGGAAATCTCAAAGTGGCTTCACTGAAGGGCAAATCCAACCAATTGTAATTTCTACTACTGAGCCATCGAACACTAATACTGTTTAGCATGTTTTATATTTAAAAGTTTAAAATAGCAGGGCCCAGACCTCAGATTCTCTGATGAAACTCACATCATCAGATCGTAGGAAAAAGTTTAGAAAGCAGACATTGCACAGAATCATAACATTATGTTATAAAACATTGCTGATTTAATATGTGCCCCCCCCCCACGCAAAACCACATTTTAAAACATGGGTTTCGATATATGACAGCATAAAAATATCATTGTATTAAATTCAATCTACTGTTTGATTCCCGGCCTTTGCTCAACACAATTACTTAGATCCTGGAGTTGTAGTGCAGCAACAGTCAGCAAGCTGGGTATACCTTCATTAAAGCATTACTTTTTGGTAACTAATGATGGGCGAAAAATTTGCGAAATGAATCAATGGGTGTCAAAATAATTTTCAACCAGAAAAGGCACAACAGACTGTAGAGGTCAGCGCTGAAAAGCTAGAGAAAAAAAATATCTAGCAAATAGGGAAAATATAGTGTAGTAAGTTTTTTGAGAGTGCAACACCTTCACCCACTTGTGTATTAAGAGTACTGTGTTCCTATTCATTAGTTGAACACCACGTGCAGGTTTCAATATAAAGCCAGCCTATAACAAATGTTGCTGCAGACAGATGTGGAGTACACAGATAGTGTAAAACCTTTTATTACTTAAAAACCCTTAATAAAAATGCACTCACAATTTTGTAGTAAGAATTAAGCATATCAAATCATCCCTTCAGTTGCTCGCCTATGCTTTTTAGCAGAACCGAGATGCTGGTAGTTTGACTCCGACCCGCAGTGTCCTTCCCTCCGCATGTAGTTTCCTGGGAATGTCAATTAGTCACCTCTCTGCATTGTAGCATTAATTGAAGTAAATGTCTCCTGAACATTGGTTTCAGTCTGAAGGCTAAATCCTCCTCCGCCACCTAGCTTTCCAGCGCTGACCTCTACAGTCTGAATATTATACTCAAGGAGAATGAGTTTTTGGGTCAGATTAAAGGGGAAGTTCCAGAAACGTTGGACATTTTTTTTGCTAATTGCAAAAAAACCTTTTTTCTTTTGGTCAAAATAATTTTGACACAAGACAGTGTTGACGAGAGCGACAATTTTTATATGCGGGACTATCTTGTCCAAATGCGGCCGAATAATTTGGCACGCGATAATTTTTATGCGGGTGACAATTTTGACCAGAGCCAATTTTTTTTTTTGTTGCCACAATTCCATGCCTGTTGAATTTATTCTCCCATCAATATTGGTAACAAGTGTGCCTACATATAACCTCCAGGGTTTAACATAAGTTACACTAGATCTGTTAGAATTGGTATGGGCCATATCAATAGATAGGTGTATTACATAAAATCTTGGGTGCCAGTAACTTCACAAAGCCTTTTTATCTGTCAGTCAGGCAAATGTAATTAATCTATTAATGGTATTTAATATAGGATATTGATATAAACAGCGCTGATAAATATTAAGCAGTGCCTTGGCTTACTGGCAGGGAATCAGGGATAGGCACGTGCATAGGGCACAAAGCTTAGGGTGCCAGGCACTTACCTTATATGAAGCCTACCCCTAGTCCGGGAAGTGTTACCACATTGAAAACTGAGTGCGCTCTGTGAAATCGAAGTACTTTACGCACGCGCGCCCTTGGCTGCGCGCCATTGCGCATGCGCGTCCTCGGTTGCGCAGGGTTACGCACAATTACGCACGCGCGTCATTGGTTACGCACGGTTACGCACGCGCGTTCTCGGTTGCGCGCCGTTGCGCACAGCTGCGATGGGGACCTAAGTTGCCAAAGGCCAGCTTGGTTGCCTGAGGCACTGCTTAATGGGGTGCTCCTGGAACCACTGTCTCAGCACTAAAAACTTGGGTCTCTGTATTAGAGATAATCAGTGTGGTGCTGACCACAATATGACTGCTCATTGGAGATTTAGTTGATTAATGTTACTGTATCTCAACTTTAGCCCTCAGTCTGCCCTGTCTCTGGTAAGGACCAACCCCAACCACTACAGGGTTCCTCTCTCATAGAAATGTGATTATACCCAGAGTCGGACTGGGATTCGGGGCCCACCAGAAAACCTTATGCTGAGGGCCCACTTTCCAAACTACTTTACCTCCTCTCCTCATGCAACCTCTTTATTCTCCTTGTCTCTTTTCTCTACATACTATACTTAATCTGCCATTATTAAGCCTCTTTGTTCTCATAAAGAAATAGGGAATGACCATGAAATAGGCCAAATAGTTAGAGGCCCACTGACCCCTGGGCCCACCGGGAGTTTTCCTGGTATCCCAGTGGGCCAGTCCGACACTGATTATACCACATCTTACACTCTAACATTTAGAGCTGTATATTTTGTCATGGTAAACAAAAAGACTTCTGATACAAGAATAAAAAAAAGAACTTAAAACACTTCTTGTATAAGGGTCCCTTAAATTATTCAAGACTTATCCAGTCTACAGTTCTTAGCACCATAATGGTGGTTAAGAACCTCAGGGGTCAATATCTTTTAATTCCCCAGATGGAAAAACACATCCATTACAGAAGATTGGTGGTTTTATGCATCTTCTAGCTGTTGTATGGAAATGAAATAACCAAAACCAGAAGCAAGCAAGTGCACAAAATTGCAGCCGCTGAACAAAGTTACATTTATTCAAAATTAGGAGAATATTAGCTTGTCTGAAATTCTCCTCTGGTTATTTTCGATATAGATCAGTCTGACATGTTGCTGTGCTTGAAATTGATGGAGTTCTACCTCTCTGGAGCAGTCCTGTTTTTAATAGAAGCAGCATTAAAGTTTATGTTCCAATATTAAGAGTCTGTCGTTTAATAAAATTTCTTCATGCATCTCTAGAATTAGTATACTGTGCTCTGGTCATTGCAGGCTTATTAAATATATGGATTGTGCATTCTATGGGAATTGAAAAAATGTAAGGAAAGTACATTTTCACACTTCTAATCACAGGTATTTGGCTCGTAGTGCACTGCTCAAAAAATACCTTAACACTATTGCTTTGTTTATATATTCTTAAAATGGGTTTTGAGTTTCTTTGGATAAATAATATAGCAAAGAACTAAAGTTAAAAAATAAGTAAGCGCAGCCTCCAAGTTACCAGGGGCAGCAAAAAGCCTCTCCTTTTAACTTTAAGAGCCAAATTTCTGGTTATAAAAACAAGAAAATCGGTTCTTCTAGTGCAGAGGGGGCAATTGCAATTGCCCCCTCTTGACCAGCTCCTGCGCAAAAAAGAGGTGGCATCGCCCCTGGGTAAGCTCTCATAGCTTTATGTCACAAACTAACCTCTAACTCTACTGTAAGCTGCTAAGGGCACTGACACAAGGTGGAATTTTAAGTGTTTTCTTGACAAAATAGTTATCTAGTTAAGCTGGGATGAAAAAAGACCTAAGTCCATCATAACGACACAGTGAACATATATAAACATACAGACCAATATATACATTCACATATACAGTATAACTCTCTCTCTCTCTCTCTCTCTCTCGCTATAGATAGATATATATATATATATATATATATATTTTATATATATATATATTCCAACACAAGCTAATTTAGACACATTAAGCTCCTCATAGCCATACATATTCTGCTTGTTTAAGAAATCATCTAATAACTATTAAAGGAATTAATAGAATCTGCCATCACAACATGAGCCACCAAGGCATTCACTGTAAGAAAGCACCTAGGCTGCTAAAAATGAAAGCTCTGTTCCTCTAATCTGAAAGGGTAGTCTCTGGAGTGTTGATATTTTCTATAGAAAAAAAGATCCACCACTCTATCTCTCTCTATAATGGCCTATAATGTACGTGTAAAGCGTAATCATGTCTGACTGAAACTGCCTAGAGTTGTACAAATTGTTATTTACAATAATCCTCAGATACTTCTCAATTAAGGATACACCCAACACACAAATTGTCAGGTGAAAACATCCTGCAGTTTTGTACAATTTTCTATCATCAGCAAATATTACAATACTCTGTGAGCATTAGCCAGTTCTCTATCCAAGTACAAATATTATGTTCAAGGCAAATATTCCTTCATTTGATTTATTTCTATAGAAATCTCGTTTACTTGCAAGTGCACTCATGGGCCCAGCAGTAATCGCTCAGACTGATGCATTTTCGAATGATTATCACCTGATCCATAAGTCCCAGCGATTCCCATAAGAGTGAATTGAAACTTCCTGCTTTCAGCTCTCTAACTCTGAGGTACTCAGTGACTTGAAGGGGGGCCACATGGGACATTACTGTTCAGTGAGTTTGTAATTTATCCTCAGCATTCAGCTCAAAGTCAAAAGCAAACCGAGCTGACCGAACTGTCTGGTAACCAATCAGTGGAAACCTAGAGAGCTGCAAAACAGGAAGTAGTGTTCTTGCTATTATGTTAGACTTCCAGTCACTCCAGCCTTTATACATTACATTTTTGGCTAACTAACTATATTAGAAACATTTTTTATTTTGCACAGCCTATCTATTTACCCAGTTTTTAAAGCATGCTTGTACAATGATGCAACATAACATGACCTGATAAGTAATGAAGTTGCAAAAATCACAATTGATTTTGGACAGTTATAAATACACCCCTAAGTGTTCATTAGATATTAATGTGTGTAGGAAATTTTCAGCTTTGTTATCTGTTGCCCTTTAATGTTGGGGCTGATGGGCTATAGTGGTATTCTGGCTTAGCTGTGTCAGCCTGGAGTAAATCTAAGGCTATGGGCCAAATGCAAATGCTGGAGCTAGAGTAAAAGGGAAAAGCAATTTGAAGAATTGCTGTATGCTGATTTATAGCTGCTAGCCCCTGTCATGTTGTCTTTAACTATTTTTAAGAAGTCCAGATATAGGGGGAGAGTAAAAATTGCAGCCAGTGTCTTATATGGGGGTTAATAGCCACTAAACACACAGTTTACACACAGTTTATTTATTTATACATTTTGAGCATTAATGTAAAAAAGCTGAGTTGTGTTTAAAGATTGAAACAGGTCATAAAATGTGCTTTTTTTTTTTTAATTTCTATTTATTTTCTCCTTTGTATAATTGTTTGTTTTTTTTTTTTGCCTTTGTTTAACACTTTGCCTTTGATTAACGCTATGGAGGTCCACTCCCCAGTAAGACACCTTCTGTATGTATTTTGTAAAAGTCTCTTCCTCCCTTATTTTCAATGACAAGCTGCCTCAAAAAGCAAGGTCCTTCAGAGAGCAACACGCATGACTGAGTGCAAAGAATGGTTGGTCTAGCATATCACATTTTCATAAATCAACCCACAATTCAGAGCATAATGAATCCTTTCATATAGAATTCATTATACAGGACCATATTGATAATTACAGTACTAATCAGGCCTCCCCGGCAAGGCAACGGTTACATAGTCTCTGTCAAGACATTATTGCTACATCTGTCATTTAACAAATGTTTGAGTCCATCTAACCGAGAAAAACCTGGGTTATAGTCTCTGCACCGATGCTTGGGAAAGATTAAAGGGTAGCAGATGGAGGTGGGGGGAGCAAAAGAACCCACAGCTTTAATTATTTATTATTATTATTATTTGTTTATCATGTGATAGATGAAGGAAGTGTGCAAAATCTTACTCTTTTTTTTTCTCTGTTATCTGCCAGCATGTCTTGACATAATGCACTAGTAAAACACATTATCCACAAACAAGAGCTGTAGAAGAAGCAGTTTTATCAGTTAATGTAAATCAACATTTACGATGATCAAATTCTACAGCTTCAGTGAAAAACAAAATAGTCTGTAGTATATTAAATTTTCTGCATTGATGTAAAAATCCATATTATTCTTTTCCTTCCATTCTCTTTAATAGGCGACTTCCCATTAGGGTCAGTGTTAGGCACCTAGAGTCTCATGGGAAATGTCAGACACAGAATATTGATTTGAAGAACATTAAGAATGATGGCTTATATCATGACCATGAGATTGGTATGCTTATAACTGCAATATCATGAGCAAAGTGCATCATGACATATAATACTGGGAAACCTACCTTCATAACCATATTAGGCAAATCCTGAGGATCAAGAAAAAATGGTAAAGACATCACTGAAACTAATAGCTTATGGCCAACGATCCCTATATCTGACTATAAATATGGACAAGAATTCCATATTAAAAAGAATGTAGTCCCTATCCATTTAGAAGATTGTAGTCCCATTCATGGGCAAATTCTAAATGTCAGGTCAGATAGACCATCATAAGACAACTTTTACATTCCACAAAGAAGGAACCCCACAGTGACCAATAGTAAGGAATCAATACACTAACAGAAAATGTATCAGGACTTATTAAAGTATTTCCTAACAATTTATAGAGATCACAATTCTTTTGTAATAAATAATAATCTTGTTTCATAGAAGAGCATCTGAAATCAGTTCATGCCGCCATGCATATAGGTTCCCTGTGTTTAAGAGTCTCTAAGAAATTCACGAGACACAAGGAAGTAAATGATTTGTCTAAACACTGGCACATAACACAGAATGAATCAATTAATCTAATAGTTAGATTTTCCAATAAGAGATACTTCCTGTAGTCAAAGAGACATCAGTTGTACCCCAAAATGCACTCCATAACCCATCTAAAGAGATTTGTGTTCACTTACAACAAAAATAATTCATTTTGTTTCAAGAAATTGTATATTTCTTATTTGAACAAGGAGATAATTATCAGCCCAAACATTTGAATAATACATTTTCTCCAAGAACTTATTTTCTGGAAACTGAAATCACAGCTATTAACACTGCAGCATATAAGATATAGTTACATAGTGTAGCTAGACTACAGACAATAAGAACTCTGCATCAGGAAAGTTGCTCCTTCCATCCTGTACCCTGCAGAATAGAAAACATGGCAGCAAGTGTGTTAGCCTGAAAAACATTAAGTGCTGTTTTTTATAAGGACTAACTACTAAATACAAAATGTAAGTAACACTTAAAAAGTTTAATAGTACAGTGTTTTCATTCTTATGCGTGGTTCAAAGTCAACAGAGGAAATAAATCACATGTAAAATGTATCAAGCCATGGCCCGAGTGTACAAACACTGCCTGTTATGTATTAAGTTGAATGATGTTAGAACGTATTTTCCATCATTAGCTTTTTAATAGCACCAAGAAAGGTTTAAACCTGTAGCTGGCCTCCTTTGTTTACTTTTTTAATAATTCATGTTTGAATGGTCATCATATTGCAGCACTGAAATGAAACTTCTGCGAAGACACCACATCAGAGCAGCTGTTCCGATCATATTCCTCCTAAGGAAGAAGAAAGAGAGCGGGAAAAAAAAAGAAAAAGAAAACAATATTCAGAGGTCTTATCAAGATTTGTAAAAGGAAAACAGATGTTGGCCTATCATTATCATAGAGGTGAAATGTTTCATTCCAAAAATGCAATAAATCCTAATAAAGAAGATTAATGTGGGTTCTGCCCCCACATACACACAGATACCTTAGATAAATCGACTGATGGATAAACCCGGTGCATAACATCATTATATACTTGAGGGAGAAAACCATTAGAGAACAGCTCTTTAAAAGAGACAGGACTGATTTAAAAAGACACAGAACTTAATGTATGTGAAAATGATAGATGCTATGGGAGAAAATAAATTTAATTTTGTGATTTGCCAAAATAGTATGGGCAAAAAATTGTTATCTAATATGCTCTACTGATGCAGAGATGCAGAAAGAAATACAGGTAACAGATACAAATGCATATTACTCCCTACAGAAATCGACTATAATGTCACTCTTGTGCATTCAGCATTGCTGATTTAAAGACATGGACCTTCCTCTGTAGCATAATATACTTCTCCAAAGTAGGTCCCTTTATGCAGGATGTTTAGAGGAAGGATTTATTCTGCAGAGTTGCTTTAAAGGAAAATGAATACCAAAAAGATGAAAGGGTTTTGAAGTAATTAAAATATAATGTAAAGGGAGGTAACTCTGTTTGATGTTTTTTCCATATACCAGTGCCATTTTTCCATTTATCAATATCAAGGCTTACATTATAGATGTAGTGATCACTGAAAATCGAAATGAACTGTATTGTTGGAGATATAGCTGATTGATGCCTGTGAAATACTCATTTCAAAAAGTTTCACAGCAACAACAAAACAGGCAGTTTGAAAGGTCCAAGTGCAAAAACAAAACTTTAATAAGGAATCAGCAATTAGCTATTGTAGGGCTACTGCAAGAATTATGAAACCAAACATTTTCTGCGCATTGCATAAGGCAAGTTTGCCCTGTTTTAGTTAATGGGCACATATGCACAAACCTAAGTGAGTTCCTTAAATGAGTGCCTGGGCATAAACAGGGGCTAGCACAGCTGGCATATGAATCCAGTGCAGATTGCCTTACTTCAGGAATGGATGTATTTGACACATGGACATGTATGCACATGTAAGGTACAGGTTATTAGACTTGTGTTCCCTTCATTGTGCTGATTACGTAATGCCTCCAAGTAACCAATCAGTTTTTAGCTTTATTGGTATAATGTTGCTTCTGTAATGAAAGAAAATATCTAGATGGTGTAAAATCTAACATTAATTAGAACTTCTGTAAAATGAAGGGTCTCTGTACCCACAACAGCAAAGGGCACCTGGATCCACAGATGTTGTATAACCAATTGCATGAGCACAAGCTTCCCACTAAAATAATTGGTCTCTCCCATACCTCCCAACATTTTGGAAATAAAAAGAGGGACAAAAAAGTTGCAGCACATAGCATGGAAAAATTTTTTGACATGACCATTTTACATAATTATCAGGTTAAAAAAGTTTAACATATTTCTGTGTTTTTTTTTTTTAGTTATTACAGTTTTGCTAATGAAGGTGAGTTGCCCTTTAAGCTGTTACTTTAAATTTCCCAGGGATCTGTAATATTGTTACAATTACTTATTTGCTTATCTAGATTGCTTATTTAGATACATTTGAATTGATACAAATGTATCTTATCTTCTGTTGTGGCTGTCAAAAGCCAAATAAGTTAGAAACTTTGTTTCTTTTTCTGGCTGTTCAGTGCAGAGAAAATGGGACTTTCCAGTACAAATGAGGGACTGACAAATGAGGTTGAGCTGTCAAAAGAGGGACTGTCCCTCTAAAATCGGGACAGTTGGGAGGTATGGTCTCGCCAACATACCAGAAAGTGTCTCTAAATGAATTACTAATACTTGATCGTACAGGTATGGGATATCTTATGCAAAAACCTGCTATCCAGTTGGCTCTGAAATACAGGAAAGCTAACTCTTATAGACTCCACTATAAACAATTCCAATTTTTTGTCTCTATAATATCTTGTACCTGATCTTAACTAAGCTGCATGTATCCATAATGGTGGCAGAACAATCCTATTGGGTCTATTTAATGTTTTGGGGGTTTTTTTTGTAAGAGATCCAAATAACAGAATAAGATTCCTTATGTGCAAAATCCCAGGTTTTGAGCATTCTTGATAATAAATCCTATACCTGTATTTCTATTGGCTGCCTTTAAATATGCCACCATTCCACTGTATATTTCAAAGGCATGCCACAAAATCACAAATTTTTACATCATTTGGATATCATTCCATTAACTAGTCTTTAATGAATACAATATGCATCATGCTGAATTTATTGTTATGTATTGGCCATAGTTTGGAAATATAATTGACATGTACTCAAGTAGAAAAACTTAGCCTGCACCCACTTTGTAATGTTTATTCTATATGTTTATGGCACATGGGTGTTTTGACCACCACTCTCTCCAGCAGAGAACAGTGTTTATTATGCTGCCTTGGTTTGCCTGTTGCTGCTTCTGATAAAAAAAATTATAAAAAGCCAATGCATGCAATGCAAATGCACCCATAGAAATCCTAGATGCCATATCAATTATCAATCAAGAGCATATCTAACATCATAAAATAATTTGGCATTTCTCTTTGACATTTTAGTATTCGTATCATGATAATATAGACCCAGTACCAATATATACTTTGACTCTCTATATTACCAATGTACTACTGTTTTACTCTACCTATCATACAGATTTTTTTAATCTAGGTCTCTTCGCCCATTTTACAATTTTTTGCCTGCCTCAAGGCCAGTGGTATACAGGAGAGTCTGAGACTTCTCTGAAAGCTAATTAAATAGCAACTGCTAGGGCCAAGCACAAGAACAGTGACAACAGATCCTGTGGCTACTGGGGCTCTAGGACAGGCCCTGTCTTTGTGATATTGAATAGCAAATTATACTTACTGTGAATGCTGATATATTCTAATTTCTCTGAGGCTTGAATGGGGCCCTGCCAGCCAAATTGCTATGGAGGAATCCCATGAAAAATTTTACCGTGTAGACCCTGAGTCCTATTACCCATTTTGTTACTCTGCAGAACTGCTGTTGCCACCTTTCCAGAGTCCTCCTGCACTTCAAGGTGTTTTTCAGTTGCAGAGAAGGGTCTCATGAGTTGTATGTCTGTTATTTAATCTCAAAATATGCAATTTCCTTTTTTACACTAATAATTTTAATACAACATAATTATTATTCTTAACCAAAAACAGACTCTTTGTCACTTCCTGTTGACCAATTAACTCTAACCTTCTTCAATTACAATATTGTAAGATTTGCATTAAACAGTTGGTAGATTTGTCACCTTTGAGGCTGGAGCCAGATGCTAAATGCCACCAGAAAGGCTCCAAAACATTATGCAGGGCAATCTATAGCAGCCACTGAGTTGCAGCCAAACAGACTAGGCTTGTCTCCCTTGAAATAGTCACAATTGTGGGAGACTGCATATGTTTTAGTTCCAACAGTCCAGCACTAGGAACTGGGGCTCATAAGAGCTATGACATATGGAGATACACAAAATGACAGAAAATACCCCGCTATAACAAATGCTGAGAATTCTCTCTGCTAAAACACATGCAGAGACAATTATCAGTATTGTCTATTTTGCAGCCACCACAAGTAGCTCCATATGTCATTGCCCTACAGCACTGTAAATAGAAAATGTATGACAGTCTGTGTTATGCATCTCCATTGTTGTGCCTTGTACACCTACAGTTATCATGGTGCTGATATATTTTGTGTTCTTATGTAAAATTATTGCTGAGAAAAGGAAAGTTTGGGTCCATGGTATCAGCTATAAAGAATGGGTTGCCATGTACAATTTTATATACCTATAGGTAGAATATCTATACACACACAGCTGCATCTTGGAGGCCTACTCATTTTAAAGTTGAGGGGAAAAAAGCAAGTACTGTACCAATAAAAAGTGGAAAAATGTGTGCAACTAGAATGTTAGCTTATTTAGGGAAAAAAACCAGAATATCCCCACAAATGTTTTTTGCTGAAACAATTCTAATGTTTTAAAGAACCGGGAAAATAAATAAACAAATAAAGCTGTAGAGACAATTTCCATTGACTTCCATTGACCTCTGCAGTTTTTATTGACAACTTTTCATGGTTTTATTCTTAAAAAAAAACTATTTGTATTTCCTTTTGTTACAGAATCATTAAAAAAATCTAAAACCTTGACTTTTGATAAATCAGCGCCTTAGAGCGTACATTAGTGCAAATGAGTGTGTACAAAAAACACCACAAATGTCACGTCTTGCACTTGGAGAGACTGTGGGACTTTTTTTTACCACTTTAGCAATGTTGTTTAGATGCAGTAAATCACTTAACCAATCAAATATCTGCTTTTGTTATTTAATTTGCAGCAAACTGCTATTAGATCATTTATATTGCGTTTTCCATATTGGAATATCTGTGAAGTAAGTGAGGGCCATCTATTTGTGAAAGATTAAATAGCATAAAGCTTTTTTAAATGTTAAATATTTCCACTGAACATTTAACACAGAACATATTATCATGTGATACCAAACATGAGTGACAAAACTACTTTCCACATTTTTAAGTCACCGAATGAGGATGGGGAAAAAAGTAGATGTGTATATAAGTGAATGGCTGTACTATAAAATATGAGATCCTTTGTCCGGAACCCCTTTATCCTGAAAGGCCATCTTGGACTCCATATTAATGAAATAAGTAACATTTTTAACAATTATTTATTTTTTCTTTGCAATCATAAAACAGGACCTTGTACTTGATCCAAAAAGATATTATGAAGCCTTATTGGAACAAAACCAGTCTATTGGGTTTAATTAGTGTTTCAATTATTTTTTCAATGATTTTTTTTAGTAGACTTAAGGCATGGAGATATAACTTATGGAAAGAAAAAAAATCCTTCCAAACCTGTTGTAAATTGCTGTCGGACACATGAATTCAGTCTCTAAGAGCTGTTCTGTACTGACAAGCTTGACTCTGGTCCACAGATGTCTACAGACCTGTATTCCCTCCCATATTTATACCGTGACAGGGGTCGGGTGGAGCAAGGGTGTGGTCTGGAAGGAATAAGGTTTGAGCTGATATGGGGTGATACCAAATATCACATAAGATAATATTTAGGTAGTTTGAATAATCCGTGACTAATATCTCCACAAATGTAGATATAAAAGAATAACCTTATAAAAAGAATAGTAGGTTTAACATCTTTATACTTTCTCGGTTAGTAGGCATCAAAATGTGTGAGAATTCTGCTCTTTTTTCAGCTGTTTCACTTCCCTTATAGTTAAATGTTTAGGAAGTGTGGTTAAAGCCAGTGGATGCTCTGAAAATAAAAAGGGTCAATGTATTTATTGTCAGGGCCACAGAAGTAAGTATCAAGGGCATGATTGTATTTGCTGTTCAGCAGTAAATGTATTTCTGGTCTCCATCTTGAATGTGTCTCTTATATCAAACGATAATGGATAAAGAGCTCTAAGGGGCCCAAAACCTGTCATGCTGCTTAAATCTTAAATACAATTCCACTGAGCGGATAGCCTGCACATTGCTCTCTTCTTTTCTCTAAATGTATGGGTCTCATATATGTTGGCATTTACATTGCATGTGACATTTTACACTTCAAAATTAGAATAACTGTCACAAATAGAAAAAAGAAAGTAAAATAGAAAGTAATTGAAAAAAGTCTTTGTTTAACCAACTGAACTGAAAAAAAGTGTTTGAAAGTAAAGAGTGCTGTCAAACAGGGTCAGACTGGGGGCTTGGGGCCCACCCGGGTCCCCCTCTGGCACCCCCTGCCGCTCTGGTAGTCTGGTGCCGGGTATGTGTATGCACGCCAGTGCGCACGAGTGTGCTGCGCAACGCTAGTGCGCACGCATGAAATTTTGACTTTGCCGTGTTTTTAAAAATTAGTGGTGAGCACAACTTTTCCTTGTTTGTTATAGTTATACAGGAGCAGTGACCAGCTCCTTGTTGTAGCTCCCACCCTTCCCAGCTATAGTCAGGTGATCCCACTGGTGTCTAATAAAAGGGCAGCCAAGTTTGGGAGTTTTACTTTGAAAGCAGCTACTAAGTTGCAGGTAAAACTTAGTCCCTTTCTAAAATATATAATGAAGCAATTGAATTCTTAATGAATCAAATGAAAATTGAGCGTAGGACTGGCCAGATATGGGATGACTTTGACGTAGTTGGCCAGCTTAAATATATTGCAATATATGGACAAACAATCCCTGTATTGTTTAAAGGGTAAGGCATTTTTCAGTAGCAGTATGCACAAAATGTATCTGTCTTAAATATATTGATATTTGTATATATATATATATATTTATATATATCCAATGGCACCTGGATGCAGTCTGCGTTATGATCAGATACAAATGCTTTCATGGATCGCACTCATAGGACTTATACAAAATATAGTTGCTTTTTATTATAAAATGCCTAGCGTTTAGGCTGTGTGGAAGCAGCCTGTATTTTAAAAACAATTTGCTTTTCATTTGTAACAAGCTCCCCTCAATTAGTGCTGTATGTTTTGATTGACCATTGTCTGGGTCTGGGAAGTGGAGTTCTGTGCTTACTCATCATTATGACTATTATGTCTATGGACACGTGTAAACTTGGGTGTCAGCTTGAATAACACTGAAGCAATAACTGAAGACAGCAAGGCAGCCTAAAAATCTAATATGGCAAATCTGGGGGGCTGATTTACTGTATAATAAAATGATGATGGCATCCAAAAAGGTCATTTGAGCTCTTGAGCTGTCTGGGGGCCACATAAATTTCTTGGAGGGCCCATGAACCTCCAGCTAGACAGCCTTGTTTTCTATGATTAGTGATTTCTAACATCTCTAAATTTACAACAGAGCAACATTAATAACACACACAAATTAATATAATTGTAATTTATATTTTATTTTTGGACCTTCCCTGGTGTATACTCCTGTGCTGTGCATCCTGCCAAAAATATAGCTGGGCGCTGTAATAAATGTTTACCAAAGATTTCATGCAAAACCTGTTTATTTCCCTACAAAATGCCATCAGACAAGACTTTACCTCTTCTTCCAGCATCTCTTCAATGGTGAATTGTGACTTTAGGTGTAAAATCTGGAAAGCATTAAGTTCAGGGAGATCCAATTTAACTTACATCCAGACACTGTCTTGAGAATCAGACAGGAGCTTCCTTTAAAGATAAAACTGAAGGGGGCGGCTGGTTCAGTAGGATCATAGTCCGTTGGAAAGCTTTTCACCCTTCCAGAATATGTCTAAAACAAATGCAAGATGTAGGAATAGTATTTAACAAAATGCTATGTGTGTGCACATTTAGTGCACATTTAGTGAGCCATAGTTGTACCTGGGGCTTTCTAGTGCCCACCCATGGGAACATATAGACGGAAGAAGAGACTTGGTTTGTACTATGGACACCTGTAACCCAAAGATGCAGGAATGTGCAGGGTGATTGGTTTGGGAACATTTGCATTCCAGCTTTGAGTAGAAGGGAGAATGATTCAGAGCTACTGACACATAAACCCTGGGAGACTATTAAGAAGCAGAGGATGTAGAAAACATCCCCCTATTACTGAACAGTTAAAGGCGCAGGATTTCTTTTCAAATGACAAATTAAAAATACAACTATAACCTAAGATTCTGAACAACATGGAGGCATGTTACATTTTGTATTTATTTTTTTCTGACTGTAGAGATGAATGTAATAATCCAGTACTTACTATGCACAGTATTTTATAGCAGCCATTTAGTTACCAGTTTAGATTACCATTAAATGAGACCTGTAGCAAAGTTTGCAACTTTGGTTACATTGTTTTCCTCAAAACGGTGCAATATGATTTTACCCAGATGGTTCTTGACAACAACCCCCAATATACCTGAACATATCACCAAAGCTTAAACAAAATGCTCCATAAAACCATTTTTCCAAAGTCTCAAGGGCTGTTGACCTAATAAATACCAGAGGATCTGCCAATGAGAGTCTTGCCTGCCCTGTGCACACTGTTGTCCATACATATGATTGTCGACCAATGTTCTGAATGCCTAAGCAGTACTATACATCCCTGAATGTTATATTATATCATGAAAGAAAAATAATTTAATTTTAGCCTTTTTATATTGCTGAAGTTTCAAGAGAAACTCTATCAGTTCCTCTTTGATATAGTCCAGTGATCCCCAACCAGTTGCTCGTGAACAACATGTTGTTCCCCAACCCCTTGGATGTTGCTCTCAGTGGCCTCAAAGCAGAAGCTTATTTTTAAATTCCAGGCTTGGAGGCAAGTTTTGCTTGTATAAAAAGCAGATGTACTGCCAAACAGAGCCTCCTGTAGGCTGCCAGTCCACATAGGGGCCAATCACAGCCCTTGTTTGGCACCACCCAGGAACTTGTTTCAGGCTTGTGTTGCTGCCCTACTCTTTTTACATCAATGAGATAAACAAAAGCAGCATTAAGCAAACTTTTCCCCTAGTTGAGAAGGAAATGGATCCTTCCAGCTACTTGATCCTGACAGTTTTACAAAAGAAAGGCAGCGATGCAGACTGCTATTTTTCTTTTAAATGTGCTTAACTCATTTAAGGTGCATGTTCCCAGGCCCGGATTTGTGGAAAGGCCACCTAGGCCCGGGCCTAGGGTGACAGGATTTTAGGGGGGCGACATGCTGTCCAACCACACCCACATTGGTTCAAAAACACTGGGGATGCGCTGGAGATACAACCATTTTTCAAATTTCCCATGCGCCAATCCCCATTGTTCCTGTCCCCCTGGAGGGGAGAGGGGCAATGAACGGCAGTGGGCCTAGGGGCGCCCACTATGTAAATCCGGCCCTGCATGTTCCTTATTAAAGTTAATGTCTTTTTTGGATGGAAATGAGAAGGTTATGAATAATATTTTATATACAACAGTTTAGCTGCTTCAGGGAAATAAACAGCCAGTAATGCTTGCATTATTAAAAATGTAGTGTCCTCTTCTACCTGAATGCATTATGGTGTCTGAAAAACAGCAAAATAGATTTTACACAGAATCTGGCTGAAAAGTGCTACAAAACCTCTTGTTTAGGCAAAAACAAATATGGTTGTTTTGAGAACGGGAAGATTGACAATTCATTGTCAAGTTTAAGAATGGCAATTCAGGGACACAGCTAAATTACTTAGGATCCTAAATAATTCTGGTCAAGTGTCCACCTAAGAGGTAATTGAGAGCCACAGTGACCTATTCACTATACATATGGCCTGACATTGGGGCATAACTATAGAGGAATCAAGGCCAGAAACTGCTGGAGAGTCCAGGAAAATAGAGGGGGCAGTGGGCACTGACCAGTAATAAATTCCAACATATGTTTATGTGTCATATCTTATTTTAAAAAGATTCCTTCTGTGCCCAGTAGCTTCTAGTTATGCCACTGGCTCTGTGTCTGTACTTGAAGCCCCAATCATAACAGAATGCAAAGGGCCTTTAGCAAACAAGATTTTAGAGGATCTAGAAGAATTATTTTCCCAAGACAGAAAAAGGAATAGGGATTAGAAGGCTGTTAAAAAGATATAGACAATATGACAACTCCCATAAACAGACATCTCATACCTGACATACATGACTCACTAAAAGCTGACATGTTCCTTTTTTAATGCAGTAATTGCACTGGCCGTGACACATGATAAAATATCATTGTTTTTCAAAATTCTTTAATTGGCCAATGTCAAAATAGTAATTCATTGTAGTATTTACAGTAATTAGCAATGCTCTCAATGTATGATAATTGGATTTGGCCAAAGCCTAAACAAATGATTTGTCTGAATACTGAACTGGATCCCAGCCCTAATTTGTATATTCAGATTTGATCTAATTAAAATAATTGCAACTGCAAAACTATAAAGTGTAGTGTTTACATGGTATTGATGGTTGTGATTTGGTCTACTTAAACACTAAGGATATGGTCCGATCTGAAATGAACTAGAGTTCAGTTGAATTCCAAGCTAACCCAAGATTTGATGCAGATCTATTGCAGGTATGAAACCTGTTATTCAGAATGCTCTGGACTTGGGGGTTTCCAGATAAGGGGTCTTTCTGTAATTTGGTTTTCCATAATAGGAAATTGTTCCTATATACAATCCTAATAGGATTGTCATGGCCCCAAAAGGATTAATTATATGTTATTTGGATCAAGAACAAGGTTCTGTTTTACTACACTACAAGAGAGAAAAAGGAAATCATTTTTAAAAATGTGAAATATTTAATTTAAATAGAGTCTATGGGAGATGGCCTTCCCGTGATTTGAAGCTTTTCTGGATAATGGGTTTCTGGATAACAGATTCCATATCTGTATTAATTGTTATCACTGGAACTTAACCCACAATATCTCAGGTAGTTCTTCAGCTCCAGGCATGGGGAAATTATGTTTTAAATTTGCAGGATCCATCGTTAAATGATAGACTTTAATTTGAGTTATTCATGTGGGGGAAGTGGCAATATCAGTCTAATAAAGTTTTAGGTTCTTTAGTTAAGGGCAGTGCAAAAGCTGGAGATAGATATGCAAGCCTTTAAATACATTTAAGTAGACCAAAATGTATACACCATACTTAATCAATGATTTAACAGTCATTTTATCAGCTTATTCAAAGCAGGATCCCAAACAAACTCTGGTACACACTGGCACAAACCAACATACCTTTATTAATGTATTAACTATTCTGTGTCTGCCTGTCTATCTATATATATATATACAGTATATATGTAGTCTTATCATACAGCTTTCTGTTTTAGCAATCTGTAATTCTATCTGTCTATCCTTTAGTGAGTGTGTATAATTTAGGAAATTGGACATTTTTTTTCTTTTGAAAGGAGAGGAGGGTGAATAAAATCAGGTAGGGTGGTTTAGGTATGCTGTATTGGTACTCAATTCAAATCTCCATACTATTTGTTTTCTACATTTAAAAGTCCATCCTTGTGATTTCTGCTGTGATGTTGTTGTTGGTTTTCTCAACCGTTTGTATACAACACAAGGGTGATGTGGAACAAGTTAAAAGAGAATGATATGCAGGGTAATGTGGAACATATTATTATAGAATAGTATGCAGGGTAATGTGGAACAAATTAATAAAGAATAAAATGCATTGTAATGTGGAACTAATAAATAATATAGCAAGGAAAACTCCTGTCATTATCAAGTCATCCCCCAGAAATCCTTAGAACATCATATTGGCTTTGAGTAATGAACTGCAGAAATTAGGAAATGTTCATTTATTTGTTTTACATTTTTACATTTGGTCCAAAGGGGACCCTGCTGCTTTTTAGCACCCACATCAACCGCACTCTTTTCCTGAAAAGTCCATGGGGGTGGGGGTGCTACATATCTGCCCCCAGTAGAGATGGCATGTATGTGTGTTTATTTATATTTATTCAATGGACAATGGAAGTTAAATTATGTACAAATGTACTTGGAAGCTACTTGCACGGATAAATATAATATATGCACAAGTGTGTTTGTGTAGGGGTAAACGAGTTACCATACTAATCAGCTGTAGAAACGAAGCAGAAACCATTCAGCCGCCTACACCTGCCCTCACATCTGCATGATGCTGGATTCCCGTGGGGTATTAGCGCTGTAAAGCTGCAGGCTCCGGAGTATGACATTCGCTTTTCTGCGCCGGCGCTAAAACGCATGAACCCGCTAATCTCGCCTCTGTGCCACAGGGAAGGAAATGATTCACTTGTCTAGGGAATGCAAGAGTTTTTAAATGGGCTAAGGAATATCCATCCTCATTACTGCCCATACCGATATCCCCCTTAAAGCCAGGCATGTCATTAACCATTTCATGGCGGGTCAAGTTGAATAAAATCCCTCATTACATCACCAACACAACTAATGGCACCCCAGGGAGGTCACTGTCCCTAATTCGCCCCCAGCACCTTAGTAAGCCAATTAATAATGATGACTGGTTGTGAGCAGCATTAGATCAGTGCTTGGTGGGGAGTTACGGCCAGTCTGGAGCTGCCTCAGAGCAGCAGCGTCTATTGATCGCTAATATCAGTACAGATCAGTAAAACAGCGCACTGACGGCTTCAATTTCTTAAACTCCTACACCGATGATTTCTACACTTTCATATAAAAAATAATGGTCTCTTATTTGGCCGTCTATAATCTGTCTGTCCACTTATCTATCTGTCGAATCACGTTGGCAGAAGTTTAAACATTCCCAAACCTTAATTACATTAGGGAGGACCTGGAAGTCAGAGATAATGAAAAAAAAAAGGAAGGAAAGACAAGTGCGATTAAAAATAGACCTGAAAACCGACACTCTAGGAGGATAAAGCTTGCACCTGTATCTGTTTTGGCCGATTATTTATTCATGTTAAATCAGATTGGCAGGCTCCTCCATCTGGAAGTGCTTTTAATCCTGGGGGCTCTGCGCTGAACATTAAGGGTTAAATTCTTCAACTACCCCCCATTATAAGGCAAAGCAAAACGATGAAACAATCATGGGGTAAAGGAAAAGCAATGAAACAGTCTTGGGCATAAATGTGAAAGAAGCGATGATATAATAGTATATAGGAAGATCTGGAGCAGGAAAGTCAATGAATTTAGGAATCGTGTTGTCGAGGCTGTGAGTGCAAGCTGTGCTTCCAATTCTCCTCCTTGGGGTTGTCAGGAAAATATTCTCGATTTGTTGGGGGTTTTCCCCTGTATTGTTTAATGTATTTATTGAGAGACAGGAGGGTTAATTTATGCCTGTCCAGTTTCCTCTCACAACCTCTAGAAGCAGGACTTTGTAAAAGAAAAATATTCTCTCTGGAGTCTGCACACTTTTAGCTACTTGACTCTGTAAAATCCCAATGAAAACATATATTAAGAATGATCTTATTTTTAATTCAAAGATAAGGTCGTGGTAATGCAATATTGGTCTAAATGCAATTGGTATATCCCCCTGGATTCTAAATACATTTTCTATTTGTAAAATTAAAAAAAAAATACGTTTACAAAACTATGTGAATGCAACTGGTGTTTGTGTGTGGCCCCTGTTGTTTGATAAATATTTCTACTGTATAGGTTCAGCGACCCACATTCATTTTGAGAGAAAATGCACAACTTACAGTTTAGATAAGCAGCCAAATTTTATTATGCAGGACACAAAGCGTATAGTGCAATAGTTGACATATAAACTCAGCAAAGATGTATGGCAGCTATGGCTTGTTTAATTATTCCCATTAATGGGAGGATCCCTTGCGACAATAATATCTGGTAGAATTAAACATTATGGCTTATGCTGGGTCACAATGGCGAGTTGCTTAGCAACAAATGGTGTAAACAATCCTCTCAAAAACTTATTTAAGACCAAAGTAAATCCAGTTTAAACTCTCTCTACCGGTTCAGGGTCTGTTGCCATTAACAACTAACATTTATGCATTTTGTGAGTTTAGATAAACTATTAAAGGAGTGATTTTTTAACATTCTGCAAATCCTTGTTTCGTTAATAGCTTTTGAATAATTTTGAATATAGTGATGTATAAGAAAAATAGCCTTCAGAAAGCTGATGGAACAAAACTCAATTAATATATTATGTATTCCAGTTTATAATAAATAGTTTCTACTCGTATAAGAAATTGTGTCTTTGTTGGGATACAAGGGGGAGGTTAATGGATATATCTGTATCAACGGACTGGACAAGTACAAATAACAGAAAAAAAAGACATACACACGAAAAGGGGTTAATTTAGTCCCAACTCAGTGAAGACTTTGTAATTGAAAATCAATCAACCTGCTGGACTGTTGAGAACAAGGTCAGAGCTCAATGATCAAAGAAGAGAGGGAGAATTGGGAAAGAGTGGGGGTAATGTGTATCCAGAGGAGTGTGGAAAAGAACGATTTTATACAGCCTGCTAGATGTGCTGCCAGAAAAAATAATACGTTTTCTATTCTCAGGCTATCCTGGTTATTTACAAGATATCATCTCTGTCATTATGGACAATACAGCGCTGCTGCCGCCCAGGCTTTGCAAATAAACTCTTTTACCTCTGCTGAGCTTTGCCACTGTGTCCTGAACTGGACCTGCCTTCAACCTAAACACAGAGCAATCTCTCTAACTCACGGTGCGACCCTTATTGCAGATGCATCAGCAGTGGACAGGACACGCTTTTTTTTTCTTTTTCCCTTCCTTTCAGGGCAGCCCTAACATCAGTGGTAAGGCACATTGAGAACATGGGAGGGGTGGGGTAGATTGGGGCTTATTTGAGACCCTGTAGGGACAGTGTCCCAGCATTGCAATCATATTTATGTGCAATCTGTATCAGATCTATATCTTTTAAAATCATATTGGCCTAACCTTCCGAAGCACACAAGCCTACGTTCAGCTACACAAAAATCAGTGAATGAATAGAAGTTCAGAAAAAGCTTACACCTCAAATAATCACAGAGGGGACTTGAAAAGCTGCATACGAGTTCCAATTCATGTGCACTCTAAGTCCTACAAACACACAGATATGTCTGCCCTTTTTCACAGGTCCTCTGATTTTTCAGACAGACATCTGTCTCTATCTATCTATCTATCTACCTATCTATTATTTATGTATCTATTATTTATCTATCTATCTATCATCTATATGTCTGTCTGTCTGTCTATCTATCTATCTATCTATCTATCTATCTATCTATCTATCTATCAATCAATTATCTATCTATCTATCTATCTATCTATCTATCTATCTATCTATCTATCTATCATCTATCTATTATCTATCTATCTATCTATCTATCTATCTATCTATCTATCTATCTATCTATCTATCTATCTATCTATCATCTAACTATCTATCTATCTATCTATCTATCTGTCATCTATCTATCTATCTATCTATCTATTATCTATCTATCTATCTATCATCTATATAATATATCATCTGTATGTCTGTCTGTTTATCTATATCAAAATTTATATCGAACCATCTCTCTCTACGAAATATCTGTCTACTATAAATGTATGTCTACAGTCTACTATAAATATTATATCTCTTCCTGTCTCTTTATTTGTCAATGAGTCTGTCTTGTCTGTCTTTCAATCGTTTACTTTTTTTTATAGAGAGCTATTGAACTTCATTGTGTCACCTGTGTATCTTCCTATTTCCATGTCTTTATTTCTATCCCATCCACAACTCTATGTAAATGCCTGTGTATAGCCTGTGTATAGTTTGAAAATTAATTTTGTCCCACTCTGGAAGCAGGTATGGAAGAAACTTCAGCGACTCTCTCAGGCTATTATCAGACACCATAGACCGCTGATGTATTTTTATTTAATGCGATCCAAACAGCCTGTGTTTTTTTATTGCAATTGAACGAGATATATAACATATTTGCTGAGCTGTTACATTTAGAGCAGCATTTGTAACTGGCTTACTTGAAAATAGTTAATAGTTAATAACGAACTGTGCTGTATTCTCTCTCTCTCTCTCTCTCTCTATCTATCTCTCACTATTATTTAATGGTAAATATGAATATGTTACAAATGGTTACAAAAACTGAGCTTGTGATAATGCAAGGGACGCAAATCAGTTTCTTAAGTAAGTAAATGAGTTGCGCCGGTAGTACACATTATTGTAGTTTACGAGGCAGTGTACCTTTAATTTACGACCGCTAGCGCCCTCTCTGGTTCCCTGTTAGAAGCACAACAAGACTTGGAATTGTGTTGGACGATTCGTTAGGCAGGTAAGGAAGGCGAGGATATGGAAAGAGATTTTATTAAAAATGTGTGCTTGTGGTGACGTGTAAATAGTGGTGATTATCAGTTATATTAAGATAAAACAAATGCAAAGGCGATTTCTTTTTTATTTCGAGAAAGGCAAAAGAATGAGATTATTTGGCAGCAACTACAAAGAAAGTTTAAAAAAAAGTAAAAATGAAGTCAAGATTAACTTTATGTTCTGTGACATTCATTTTATGTTTATTTATTTCCATCTATTCAAATTTCTGCACAAATCGTTTGAAAGAAATCTGCTCTACACTGGACTCAAGCTATTTCCATCCTGGATGTAGATTAGATTGTCTGAAAGATGGGGGGTTCCTTTTGATAGAGAACTTTTAAGGGCATTTTATCTGCATTAGAGTTATGAGCGAATTTGCAATTTACCCTGCACTAATAAAAGTGCAATTGCACAAAATTATAAATCTGCACTAAAGTGTATGCTTGTTCAGGTTGAAAGTAACTTTGATTTAGTCCAATAATGTGTGTATTTAAAGTTGCCATATTTTCCATCGTTAGAAATGCTAACAGTTTAGAATTTGTGCACAGCGAAAGTGCACACACAGGATTTCTAAAAGCTAAAGGCTGTAGAATATTTGCAAAGCTGAATATTAGAATATTTGCTTCGGCCACACAAGTATCTTTCAGAATATAATTCCTGCGCTTGGAACTTTATCATTACATCCAAACTATAATGTTGAATGCTCAAGTTTACAGTTGATTACACTCTGGAATATGTGCACGTTAAAAATGTGATGTTTATTTCAAGTGTAACACTATAATGCCATAGACTCCTTCCCAGCCACAACCGAAAATATTTATTATACTTGCAATTAAATTTAAAGAAATCTAATCCCCTGTTTCACAAAAAACACCGTTTTTTTTTAAATAATCAGCTTAGTCAGTCCCAAGGAGATAATTTCTGTGTCTTTTGAAAACATAGTCTTCCTCATCCCCTTAATGAAAGCAGAGGAAGTAATTCCAGTGTATATTTAAAGTTTGGGGGGAAAGGGAAATGTTTTAAAGAGATCAAAGAGAAAGCAGCAAGTGATCTTTCTGTGTTCCCCTAAGAATATTTTCATAGATGATAAACCTAACTGAGAAATATAACTTTAAGAAGAAGCCATATCACCTCTGGGATTTGCAAAGTACAAATATTTATAGCAAAAGTTTCATTGCCTTATGGACTACAGAAACCTGTGGCTTCCACAAAGCAGAAAGGGTAGAAACCTAAACACCGCTGCTGCAACAGAAAACAAATTAAACCCAGTCCCAAACACTCCTGGTAACAGTGTACTTTGTGTGGCTGGGGTGGAGTGAACCCAAAAGGAATCGAAAATTCCACAGAGAAGGTGAAATTGTATCCAGATTACTTGCCTTGGCAAGAGGATGTATATATGATTTATGGTACTGTATATTTTTGGTGGCGTCCAGAAAATCAATAGCTATGTCTCCAAAAGTTTACAGTATCCTGCATAAAGTCTAAACTTGATCATAAGTGGAAGGATATTTCAGAATGAAATAAAGAGGCTGATTCACAGGCAGTGACACCTGTTAATTAGGGCTGTGCTTGGTACAAAGCCCCCTGTGTCCTTGTATATCTCAGTCCTTGTATATCTCACGATGGAAACAATAGATATATAGGTAACAATACAGATAAGCAAGCGGAACTGCACCTGTTGGCCTGGGCTTTCTTTCATGCTGACCAAATTGCCTTCCCTGAGATCCCAGAAAACCCTCGAGGCTCTGCAGATTGTCCTTTCAGGTAGAGGGGTTTTTTTTCAGGGAGAGGGGCAAAACAATCACACATTTCTACTCAAATCAATAGGGAGAGATTGTTAGATCTTGTATATAAATAAGGACAATAGGGCCACAGATAAGAACTATCCCTACTTCAGTGACAGCCATTTGCCACGGTGCATTAACCCTTTAGGTGCACGTGGTGACAATGTTGCTCATCCCTCACTGAGGAGCTGGCTAAGAAGTTTTCAATCTATGTAACCACAAAATTTTAGAAAGGGGTAATACATGAATTATGCCATTTGCAGAGGCTCAAGTGGACAAATGTAAACATACATAAACCATATTTCTTTGATTTCTTACCTTTCCTTCTATTTCTGTCTCTCTACTTCAAGAACATATAGATATATATATATATACACAACATACAAATTATATATTTTATATATATATATATGTATATATATATATATATGTATATATATATATATATATATATATATATATATATATATATATACAGTATATATAATTCACAAAAGCCATAAATATCCTGTAAATTATATCCTTATAAACGGTGAGTTCTGATGTCATCAGTTATAAACGGTGAGTTCTGATGTCATTTCTGTCACATGACTCACTCAAATTTGTGTATTATAATAAATAAAGTACCCCCGGTTGAAAAATATGAGGATATTAGAAGTTACCTCGGAGTTCCATGACCTGTATAAAAACACTCGGCCTTCGGCCTCGCGTTTTTATATGGTCATGAAACTCCTCGGTACCTTATAATATCCTTATATTTTACAAGAGGGGGTACTTTATTCACTATATATATATATATTGTATATATACATATATATACACATATATATATATATATATATATATATATATATATATATATATATATATATATATATATATATATATATACATTCTCATTCCCTCTTTTACACATTCACTGTCCTTTTTTTACCTGTATTACACAATTACACATGCATGCAGTGCCTGTTTCTGCTATGTACTAGCATAGTTGCTTAGGATTACAATTATACAAAAGGGTATATTTAAGCTTCTATCTAGCTTTCTATCTATCTATCTATCTATCTATCTATCGATCATCGATCTATCCTTTATTTATCTAGTATCGACATCGTTTGTGATGTTAAAAAAATGTTTAAAAGATATATTGATAAACATTCCCCCAAAGGGAGATAGATACATAGCTAGCCACTAACAGAAGTTTTTAGGCTTTCTCTAGCATTTATGTGCTTATGTAGTACCACTGAACTACATAGAGGACCCAGACCCAACTGCTGGGGATCCAGTGCAGAACTAAGTGATAAATAGTATCATTTTATGTGTATTTAAAAAAATGCCTTGCACCCAAAGTTTTTGGGACCCTAAATTGATATTTAGTACGTTTTCTTGATAACACGGCTGGCTCAGACTGTGCCTATAATCAGTGGCACAATTGCTAAAACCGAATTTGATTGTGAGCTCTTTTGCTACATTTTTTCATGTTCAGCAGAAGCAGGTCGGATCTATGCAGACATGGCCACTCTAGGCGCCTGCCACCAGCAGATTGAAGTGAGATGCCGAATATTCCATTATAAGGTTACAGAAAGACAGGATTTTGCACTGCACAGCAATATATTGTACAATATATTTCTTTAAATGCTTGTGTTTTCTAATGGGGCCTTCTTAATTATGCTGATACAAGAAGATTATATAAATAGACCGCAGGAGGTTTGTGCTTCTGCCAGTAGGCTATGGCCTGAGCGATTTGGGAGATTTGCTTTTATTTCCTCTAGTGAGCACTGAGCCAGATCCCATGTTTAGTAGAGGTTTAGCAGAGGGAGGAGAAGCCAGGGGTCGGGGAGGCTTTGCTCCTTGTGAGAATTGTTATTTCTCGTCAATCAATTGCAATTTGTCTAAGTGGACAGGACAGGATACCAGCAGCCCTGCTGGCTGAGGTCACATTGACAACCCAGCAATGGAGAAGAGCAAATTGCATTTGCTGCCCAACTGCCGGCTCAGGAGGCTCTGACTGCCTGTGAGCGCGAGGCCGAGAAGGAGCGCTCGGTGTCACATGGGGAATATGAGCAACTCTGACAGCTCCTAAACGGCCTGGCGCCAAGGCCTGAGACTCCAGACTAAAAATAGCCCACTGATGATGAGAAAAGATGGGCAGAGATGAAAGGGAGAGAGAGAGGGGACTAGCACAAGCCCAGCAGCACCTCCTCACTCTCTGCTTTTTTCACTCAACTTCCCTTGCCTCCTTGGCACCAATTAGCTGGGAAACAGGCCTTCCTCACTGGGCACTGCCCACTCCCAAGCTACCTGCCTATGCAGCCCCCCTCCAACTGATATGACCCTGCTACTAGAATAGATTTGCATTTATAGCAAATACATAATTAGTATATAAATGTGGCTATTGCTGACATATATATATATATATATATATATATATATATATATATATATAGATATATATACACACACAAATAACTGATATCTAAACCGAGAGGAATAGACACATGCAACACATAACCAGATTGTGGATAAATAGATTAGAAGGTGGATAGATTCGGATAGATTTTCATTGTATTGATAATGTATAATTGATTAAAAAAAATTGACAGACACAGACCGAAAGACCATGGACTACAACATTGTGGAATGTATGATATATTTAGCAGAGTGATGGACTGAGAAATAGAATACACAGACGTGCAATAGATTAATAGTTTCTAGAGTAAGGGAAATAGATAAGAAATTGATAAATGGAGATGGTTAAGGCAAAAGATTAGTAAGCAGAGATGAAAAGAAAGACATCACTGGTGTGCATTCGTTTACTGTTCAGCGCTTGCCTTGATTTTATTCTAAATTATAAAATAATCAGTGATTCCCGCAACCCCAAAGAAATAGGTGTGCAATGCTTCCTTCCATTAATTCAAATGGAGCCAGCTTATAGGAAGACCTTCTGTACTGTGCAGCTGGTACAGTATTTCAGTATAAAATATTGAAGGCATCGCTGCACCTAATAAGAATCATGTATTATGATACATGATTCTTATTAGGTGCAGCGATGCCTTCAGTATTTTATAAAGTTTCTACATGCTTCAGATATTACAACAGTTGTGGAGAAAATTAGATGATGAAGCTATCAGTTGCACACTTAGATAAGCTCCTAGGCTATATTACTGGCCTGGGTATCAGCGTCCCCTCAAGCTTTGCTTATTATTACAGACATGGGCCTTGCTGCCCACTCAGGTATCCAGTCCACATATAAATGCTGCTGGCTGGGAGCTGTAGTTTCCCAAATGCTGAATTTGTGTTTCACTTCTGACTTTTCAAAGCTTGTCTGACAAATGTAGAAAGTGCTACCAATAATCGTTATATTTTCCATGTTATCCTGACACTCATTGGTTAATTTTCTCCCATCCTGATAGTCTGGGAAACCTGTGGCTAGCATAGAATTCTGGAAACCATTGTTAACCTCCAAAATGTATTAAAGGAATTCTGCATAAACCCAATTAGGCCCCAGCACAGAAAGCATCCCGCAAATACACAATGCAGTGAGCTCGCCCTGATCCCACTTTAGTGGCCACGACTTGATTCCCCAGTGGCGCCACAGCCAGGGCGAAGGGATAGTGACACCCAGAGAGGAGATGACACAATGATGCCTATCTGTCTCCTTCTTTTCGCCCTCTCCCCTATGTTCTCTCTCTGAGCAGGGCACACTTATCTCCCTTGTATGTGACAACAAGAGGGGCAGCAGCCTTACATTGTAAATAATTCATTTAGAAGGGAAAAGACAAGATATGAAGTAGTCCCCAATCAACGGGATCTCGTGTTGCCATGTAATCTAAATTGTGTTATCAATACAAGTGTGCTGAGCAGATGGGCCCCGCATGGAGCCTCTTGTTCGGATAGAATGTCATGCCCCTGCTCCCACATGGAACCTAGAATCCCCCGACCAACCCTAACTGTACATTGTATATTGGCTCATACTAACATCCCTGTTTAACCCCGTGAGTGCTGACACGCCTAGCCACACGAACAAGGGAAGAGGGCGCCCTGAGTCTTGCTTGCTACACAGATTGAGGATAAAGCTTATCTTTATAGGGATTGACTCATCACACTGGAGTCTGCTTGTGTTTAGCATTTATGCCCTTGTCAGTCTGAGAGTGTTTGCATAGGGTAATAGCCAGGTGAGCCACATAAATAGACAACAGGTACCACTGGCAGGCCTATGCACATTATTTGTGGGCTGTATAAATCTTTTGTTTAGCTATTGTAATATATATAGTGAATAAAGTACCCCTCTTGTAAAATATAAGGATATTATAAGTTACAGAGGAGTTTCATGACCATATAAAAACACGAGGCCAGTGTTTTTTATACAGGTCATGGAACTCCGAGGTAACTTATATCTTCATATTTTGCAACTGGGGAAACTTTATTATAATACAGAAATTTCAGTGAGTCATGTGACAGAAATGACATCAGAACTCACTGTTTATAACTGATGGCATCAGAACTCACCGATTATAAGGATATAACATATGAAAATATATATTCATGGCTTTTGTGTATTTTTATCTATCTATGTATGTATCTATCTATCTATATATCTATCATATATATATCTACCCGATGTTGCATTGTTTGGCAATCCCACACATTGCGACCCAGAAAGTGCAGGTTCCAATGTATTCCCAGGAGAGAGAGAGATGGTTTCTCCTCTATTTCATTGTTGGGGCAGCTAAAGAGAGCAGATGAGCCAGTTGGGATCCCTCCCATTGGATTGTATGGAGATGAGGAGGGTGCAGCTGACACACATTTCCCCTCAGTTCCTGAGCAGGGATCGCAGCGTTCGGAAGGCGCTGTTTGAAGATTTTTTGGGTAAATATGAAGTGACAAGAGACGGGTCTTATTGTGAGACGTCAGCAGACTGGCGCCAAGCGGCTCTTTAACAAACTGAGCCCCGTTAATCAGAACAGATCTATAAATGGACGAGTCCATGCGAGTGTGTGAAACGTTACGATCCGTGGCAGCAGAGCAGACTAAGCAGAGGGGTGAGAGGCCTCCGAGTCACCAGGAAGATAAGCCCAACACAACCTGTAATTATCCCCCCCCCCCTTCACCAAATGTGTCACTTGTATGTGTCCATCCTCTGTGCTGTTACATTAGCATTCTGCTACAGAAACAATTAAACATCATGTCAGACCCCCTCCCCCACACACTATATGATTCTATTATTCCCAATGAAGTGCATGTAGGAAGTGGGGAATGAAGAGCAATGTTACAGGCAGCGAAACAAACTGTAGAAAGAAATAGAATGGCAGCGTGCCAAAGTTCAGTGGCAGTCACTCACCCCAGGCTTGCTTGGGCTACAATTCTGCAAATCCACTCACTTGTGCTGCTCCCCGGCTGAAGAATGCCCCAATCCGAGCTGAACTCTGCACATGACCTCAGGGGCTGGATTTAAAGCGGCGATGCCCTACTGCGCCCAGATCATTCACCCCCAGACGGGCACTGCACCAGTATTGCACCCACACACACTCACACACACATACTCACACACATACACACACACACACACACACTCATACACACAGTCACACACTCACACACACACAGTCACACATGGTCACACACACACACACACACACGGTCACACACATACTCTCTCACACACACACACACATACACACACACACATACTCACGCACACGCACACATACACACACACACACATGTACACACACCAAGCAGACAAAAAGCAGCAGCAGCCTATCCCCTCAGTGTGTGCCAGCCAGGGAGCCTTTCAAACAAGCAAACATGCCGTGTATTTAATGCCTGTTGGGCCCCACCTCTAACCAGTTTATATGCATCTTGCTTTTCTGCACAAGGCTGAGCCCGTTCTCTTACACTCCATTATACACGGACCCAGGGGCCCGAGGGGGCAGCTTCTAACTTTCTAACACACTTAACCTGGCATACAATATATGTGTGTGTGGCCACTAAGGTAAGCACGCCAAGGACTGAATATATTGATTATACAAGAATGTTCATAACTGGTTAGTAAAGGTGGCAATAATGTATATATATATATATGAACAAACTTCGGTAGAGATAAATAGATGATTTACTAGATAGGTAGGGCAAAATGAGCAAATAGTTTTTGGAGATGATAGATAATATACAGATAGATGATGATGATAGATCGATAGATGATAGATAATAGTAGAAAGAAAGAAAGAAAGAAAGAAGGATAGATAGATAGATAGATAGATAGATAGATAGATAGATAGATAGATAGATAGATAGATAGATAGATAGATAGATAGATTAGACAGATAGATAATAGTAGAAAGAAAGAAAGAAGGATAGATAGATAGATAGATAGATAGATAGATAGATAGATAGATGATAATAGAAGGATAGATTATAGAGAGATGATGATAGATGATAGATAGATAGATAGATAGATAGATAGATAGATAGATAGATAGATAGATAGATAGATAGATAGATAGATAGATAGATAATAAATAAATAAATGGCGATGTGTGTGGGTGGGTCGTGAATGGAATGAAGGCAGGTGTATAACTGGGCTGAGGGAGAAAGTAGATTGATATGGCCATATCCTACTGTAGGTGTAAATATGGAATGAAAGGTTTCAGGAATTTTCCAGATTTTACATGTGTGAAAGCAGTGCCATAAAACGGCCCCGAGCATAATTTGCCCCACCTGGGACCACTGGGCGACCACCCCCCGGCCAGGCGACTTCCCACAAGCCGGCAAGGAAATGCAAGGGAGCCCAGTGTTGGGGACTGAGCCGTTCCAGTGGGTGGGGATTTCCAGCCCTTTCCCGCTGTCATTGGTTAATATTTGATTCTGTTGACATGTTTTCTTACCGCTGATGCTTCCGACACCTTCTTTTTTTTTTCTCTCCCCCCTCTCTCGTCCAGATCTTGGCCTGAGCTGTCAAAACCCCGCCTATGGAGATCCACAATTGGTCCGAAAAGCGTAAAATCAGCAATCAAGGGGGCTTGGCTCATTAGCGAGGGGATCAGAGCAGGAAGGACATGTGAGATAGTCACAGTTTTCCAGAGATCACGACAAGATCTCACCATTCCCACTCCCATCCTACACCATGACCGGCTGAGCTCACACTTCAGCTCCATAAGTCACACTTGCTCTTCTCTGTCCTTCACTTCAAGCAGCAGCAGCAGCATAGAGGAGCCAGAGTGAGCGCCACAGGCTGGGGAAAGCTGAATTCTGGGACTAAGGAGAAGTTTGTGTGCTGGGGTGGGGGGGACCTATGTACTGAGCTCTGTACTGAGACTTCCTCTGGCACATTGAATCTCGGACAGGGCTCTAACTCGCTCTGGAAGCTCCTCTCTTCCCTCCTGGATTTGTGTATGCACCGATGAGAGATCCAGCTTTCCCGGGGGCTGCCATGGCGTATCACCCTTTCCACGCTCCCAGACCAGCCGATTTCCCCATGTCTGCTTTCCTGGCAGCCGCACAACCCTCTTTTTTCCCGGCTCTAACTCTGCCTCCGGCAGCTCTGGGCAAACCCCTATCCGACCCCAGTCTGACTGGAGCCGCCGAAGCCGGGCTGCACCTTTCGGCCCTCGGGCATCACCATCAAGCGGCTCATCTGCGCTCTCTCAAGAGCCTGGAGCCAGAGGAGGAGGTGGACGACGACCCCAAAGTGAATCTAGAAGCTAAGGAACTGTGGGACCAGTTTCACAAAATAGGCACGGAGATGGTCATCACCAAGTCTGGGAGGTGAGCCCGCAAGTAGCCACAGATATTTTATATAATAATGTAAAGTGTGGCAGGAGAACAGGCAACAGGGCAGGGGAGCAGCAGTGTAATAGTTACAGACAAGTTGCTTTGTGTGTGTGTTTTTCATCCACTTTTATGCTTGATTTGGAGAATGTATCCCTTATGGAAAGTGCAACAGGGAAAATGTGTTTTTGTGTCTGTTGCATAATTGATAAATCATATTTCTTCGGTGTGAAATCATGACAGGCCTCTTCCTTTGTAGCAGCAGTAGGGATAGCTATGTCAGCAAAGTACACATAGAAAGCAGAGGCTGTGAGCTAACAGATAACTGTGTACTATGAGCGAGCTCATTTAGCAGCCCAGACAGTTCTGTCCAGATCTGGATCATATTTGAGAGAGGCACGATTCCCATGCAACACACACTTTGTGTAAATGCGTCTCGGAACGTTATGTGTTCTTTCTGTTCCTCCTCCCGCTGACTGTTTCCCATCCAGAACAAGTATTTATGGTGCAAGCTAATGTGCTTGTGCATCTGAAATCCTTTTTGGCTTTGATTCCATCCACTGGACGTTTATATGCCAAGAAAACAAGCTCGGATGTCCAATGCGCGCACACACACACAGATCCGCTGAGACAATTAGACGTGAGACTTGGCCGTTTCTCTGTGGTCTCCTTGTGTTCCTAAACCAAAGAACAGACTGTAGCTCACATCCTAGGGAAGCTTGCTTATATATAGGGGTATAGAGCCACACCGTGGAGCAGAACAAGCTCGCTGGCTAAAGTAATCTCAGACTGGGGTGCCTCTGCACAAAGTGCCAAGTGAGACCTCTAGTTTCGAAATGCAATGGCTTCCACCCTCAGGCAAGGCCTGGCATATGTTACCGCTCAAAAGATCCATTGTAGAGAGCATTGTAGCACAACGATAGAGAACTAGAGAGCTATCATTGCATGCAAGCTCTGCGCGCTGTCCTTATTTGTTCATTTCAAATCGCTTTCCTTCTGTTGCAGGCGAATGTTCCCCCCTTTTAAAGTAAGGGTGAGCGGCCTGGACAAGAAAGCCAAGTACATTCTGTTAATGGATATAGTGGCTGCGGATGACTGTCGTTACAAATTCCATAATTCCCGTTGGATGGTAGCTGGCAAAGCTGACCCAGAGATGCCCAAACGCATGTATATCCACCCTGATAGCCCTGCCACAGGAGAGCAATGGATGGCCAAACCCGTTGCTTTTCACAAGCTCAAGCTCACCAATAACATATCAGACAAACATGGCTTTGTAAGTATAAACATTTCACCTTTTGCCCCATGGTCACCAAATGTATAACTTTATATGTACCATCCATCTACAGCTAGGGCGCAGCTATATGGGCACCAGGAACAAATGTTAAGCACGGGCAATTGCTGAAAATAATCGTTTGAAAATGTTTCATTGGAAGGGAGACAGCTGTACCTAGGTTTTAATGTATATTCAGACTTATGTTTTGGGCTAAATGCATTTTTAATGGAGGGAATGTTAATATCCTGCACTTGGCAAGAGCAAGCAGACACATTATTTTAATAAATGTACCTTAACCACAATGGGTTTACTATTCCTCCTGAATAATGGAGTTTTTTTAAGCTATTACAGTGGACTTGAAATTAGGAAATTAAATGCTCACATAGTAAAAAAAAAAAAAGACAATTGCTCAGCTGGAATGTGTATTTTCAGTGGGAGTCAAAAGTTTCATATGGGAAATATGTGGCCATAATATTTTCATTTAAGTCACATGGCTAATTCATAACTGAATTAGATTAGGCACCTTATCTTCAATATTATAGGCTATTTCTAGACCTGAAACTTTGCATTTGTAGCATTTAAATCCACCCAGTCTGCAAAGTAAAATACTGATCCGCATACAATACATAATTCTTACGCCTATGGTGATTAAGGGTCTTGTAGAGAAAGTTTTTGGTTACCTTGAAATAAAAAAGTAGAACTAGGTGCTGCTAAGTTATTGGCATAGTTGTTTCTCTTGTGGATTTTGAAATATTGTATTTTCTAAATTTGGCTTATGGAAAAGATTCGTCTGGTCATCTTTTGATATCTGGGGATCGTGCATCAATTGGTACAGTAAGAATAAAACCACCACGGTAATTTTGTGCGTTAGGAGAATCCCCAAGAGATAGCATTTAAATCTGGAAAATGTTGGGGATTAAACAAAGCTGCTGAAATGAGGTCATGGAGAGACTGTGTGTCTGAGAGGGGTCGGAAGGATAGGTAAAGCCCTCATTTGCTTTGACCAACCCTCCCCAGTCACCAACTCAGAGGACAGAATTTCTTGTTTAGTTTTATGTACTTTCTTGGGGTCAAGCATCACAATAGCCACAGCTGAATTTCCATCACTGAAAAGTTCCAAGAAACCATAAAAAATCTTAATACTGCAGCGATCAATAGGCCCGGAGAGGAAAGAAAAATAAACCATCTAGCGGGGGTTACTGGGAGTTTGCTTTAGAAATGAATTCCTCATGTCAGAAAATAGACTCCTGAGTGGGACAATTCATTCTTCCTGGGCTGATCTTGTACACAGGGTATTTTAGTATTTCTCCCTTGCCTGACTCCGACCCTCCTACTAGACAAATGAGAAGTTTCCTGAATGGCTCTTCGCGTCCTTATCAGCATTCAGTGCAATCGCCGTCTCTGCCTTTTGAGAAAACCACCCGAACATTTTTGATATGGTAATTGAAAGGATTTAGAGACTTTATGGGGCAGTCAATCAATTCGTTAGGCACTTAGCACCAGACCCCATTACAGCGAACTTTACGCCTACAATTAAAGTTTTAAATCCACCTTTACAGAATGAAACAAATACTATAGCTGATCAAAATGGATCGAGTCATTGGGGAGAGTTACCAAAAATAAAATAAATAAATAAAAACCTACCAATTAATTAATACATGTTGCATAATCATAATAATACTTGTTGACTAATATTTTATGTCAATAAAGTTTACTATATAAATATATATATATATATAGCACTATGCATACATATAAATATATATTTTTATATAAGAAGCTTGAAAACTCAAAATAATTTCTCTTAACAATAAAATTTTTTTTTTTTATAAATAAAGACTCTAGTAGAGAAACTGTAGCTGGGCACTACCCTACAAATCGTGCAGGCTTCTGTTCCCAAGAACTGACATACAGTAGGAAAGGGCAAGGTCAAGTTTAGAATTCATTCATTTCCATCGGCTCTCTTTAGTTGCAGATGTTTTTTAAAGCAACTGTGATGACTGCAAATCTGCCGAGTCCTCGATATTGATGAACTATTAAAAATAATAGTTGCAAGGAAAGATAACTGGAGGGCCGCGGCGATCTACTTGCCCTACAGATGCTTACCAACTGTCAGCTACTTGTCCTGCCAATGTACACATGATGAACCTCCCTAAGGCTCTGGATGCTAGTATTATGCCCAAATATTATTTCAGCCGGTAGCCCTCTTTTAAACATTAGCAGGCTATCGCTTTCCTCCCCATTTATCACTGGGAGACATGTATATACTTCCCTAATGACTGTCTTTGGGGCCTGAGGAAATCCAAGCACCCACCATAGCATCAACCTGGATTAGTTTAAATTCTGAACTTGTTCCAAAACCTTTAGTGTTTCAGCGCTGAGTATATGCTAATCCCAAATATGTTCTACATCCTATATCCAAACAGTGAGTCTATGGTGCTGCATTTCACGGTAACATCTCCTGTTTACAGTGGAAGTGGAAAAAAACACAAACCTTTTTAAAGTCTCAGAATGTTTGGATATTTATTTTTTCTTTAGGGGAAAAGGTGTAATGAATGCATCTGCAAAGGGTTTTATTTATTTCCTCGCTTGAGATCGGTTTCTGTGTAAGGCCACATTCTGGTATATTAAACTGGGCAGCAGGGTTTAATCAATGCCCATCTGTATCTTGGCCGTGCCAGGCAGCAGCAGCAGGATGGATTTTTTTTTTATTTCAGTGGGGATTTGCACGCCTGAATGGGAAATGCTGTTACAATTTTTCGTTCTCTAGATTTCCCATTGATAGAACAACAATCAGATCGATTCGTTTTACGACAAATTTATTTCACCCAATCATTTTAATCTTTTATGAAATCAGGATAGCATTTCATACACTCAGGTTTTTTTTTCTGACCACAAAGGGATTTGCCTTTTGCATAAATCCTATTTCAGGACAGATCCAAAGCCATATTATTGGTAGGGCAGGTTCTAAAACAATCTGTAAGGATCTGTATCTCCCAAGTATGATTTGTCTGTTGAATACATCCCTTGTCAGACTATAAGTAAATAAGCAAATACCCAGTCTGACAATCCAATCATTTCTCAAGTGAGTGCGTTATTACAAAATATATGAATATTTGTTTATTTTTCTGTCTGGGAACTTCCTGTATATTCTTTAAAAAGGTATAATGAAACTGAGCAAACAAAAATACTTCCTGATTATATGATATTCATATGAATGTTTAAATGTATATATATATATATATATATTGCTTTTTTTGTCACCTCTCCTAACACAAAACATTTTTTTTTAATTTTTCAGACTATTCTCAATTCCATGCATAAGTATCAGCCACGGTTTCATATAGTGAGAGCCAATGATATCCTGAAACTTCCCTACAGCACTTTTAGGACATATGTATTTCCAGAGACAGATTTTATAGCGGTGACTGCTTATCAGAACGATAAGGTAAGGAATTCCTTTCTTGTGTCAGGTCTCTAGCATGGATCTTGGAGAGGGACATGAAGTGTCTCTCTCTGTGTATCTCCCTCACTGTCTTTCTCCTTTCTTTAGATCCTAAGCACATGTTTATTATTGCCCAATATTTCAAACAAGGCCTAACTGTACAGGCTGCATAATGGAAGGGACAATTTTTTATATGCTGTTATCAACTAGAATTTATAAAGTATATGTTTTATGGCCTGTTGAACAAATTATTGGTCTAATTAACACTGTGCGGTTTTGTTATGCTTTATAAGACTCTATTAGATTTTTAGATCTTTGGTTTGGTGCAATATTAGGCCCAGGTCCCATACTTTATTTGCATATGGCTGGACCTAGGGCTTGGTTAATTGGCTCGAGCTGTTTTCTTTGGCGTCCTTTATCTGCATATGGCTAACATTCTATCTAAATTCAGTATCAGAAAGACCCCCCCAGCTAGCATGTGCGCATGCGAAGGGCCCTGCCACAACACACACCTTTACCCCTTGCTGCTGATGTTAATTGACAGATCTGTCGGAGGGTCCTGGTGGGCTTGTTCCAATCGTAAACTTTATGGCAAAGAGTCACGATCGATTAAAGAACACTTTAGAGTGTAGGGCAGCCACAACGTTGATATGCTGTGCATCCCAAGGCAGCCTGGGGCCATTATTAAACTCCACTCTCCCTGATTGAATTTGTCCAGCAGCAAAACAATAGACAATGAGCTCATTTGTGAGGCGTCTATATATTTACAAACAGGAAAACTAGGACAAGGACTAGAAAACAACACAGGTAGTCTGAATGTTAAAGATTAGATAAAATTAAAGATTAGATAGATAGATAGATAGATAGATAGATAGATAGATAGATAGATAGATAGATAGATAGATAGATAGATAGATAGATAGATAGATTGGGGGTACTTTATTTATTATAATACACACGTTTCAGTGAGTCATGTGACAGAAATTACATCAGAACTCACCATTTATAAGGATATAATTTACAAGATATTCATGGCTTTTGTGTATTATAGATAGATATAGAAGGATAGATGAGAGTTCACTATATGAATGTTAAAAATTAGATAGATAGATATTATAGATAGATAGAAGAATAGATAGGAAGATAGATAGATGATAGATATATGGATAAATGACAGATTAGATAGATGATAGATCGATAGATAATAGATATTATAGATAGATAGATATTATAGATAGAAGAAGTAGATAGCTGACAGATTAGATAGATGATAGATAGATAGATAGATAGATAGATAGATAGATAGATAGATAGATAGATAGATAGATAGATAGATAGATAGATAGATATTTTTACATTTAAGGCATATCGATTGAAAAGAAAAATGAGTACTTATGGTCTCGATCACGTGGATGCCTTTTGCATGAATAATAGTTTCAAATCTGATCTTATTGTATATAAATTGGTGCATGGGAAAGTATATATATATACACACATATATAAATACATTTTGTAAAGTCGATTTGTATATTCAGCTATAGAAAAGCATAAGGCATGGATTTTTTTAAGGTAAAGGAACATATTTCAAAACTATGAATTATTAATTGATGTAATGTCGCCTGCCCCATAATTCAGCCTTATGTGAGAGATAAGAATAGCTTTTAACCAACACAGCAATGTTTAGTCGCCATCTGCCCTCCAGGGGGCTCTGAAAAATAACTTCCTATCATTAAAACTCTATTAATAATTCAGGGCAAACCTCAGCATCATTTTTAATAAAGCATGCGGTGTGTTAAACCGGGAGACTGCGTGTTCTAATCTGTTGGTAAGGGAGCCTGCCCAGTGTGGGGATCCAGGGAGCAGAAATCTGCTTTATTTACATAAAGAACAAGGGTTGGAATGTAACCTGTCTGTTAACCCTTTCCATTTGTACCGGCATTGAGGTACATCACAAAAATATTAGTATTAACTAGATATTGCAGAGTATTTTGAGGTATTTTTGAGCCCTATAAGGAAATAGAACAATTTTTTTGTTAGCTATGATAATAGTGCAATGCATTGTGGGGGGAGCTGGAGGAGAAAGCTAGGGGGTTGTTTTGTTTTAGGCAGACTGAACTGTTTGCCTACTGCGTGCTACTAGTTAGTGCGGGGATAAGGTAAACACACAGACACTTCCACTTGGATTAACCTGTTCCTTACAATGGCCCACAATGGGCTTTAGCTTTTGTTTTAGGCATCTCAGACAACACCCAGATCCCTGAGACCAAGGCTCACTGGAATGTCTATCTCTCTCTCTGTCTCTCTGTATATATTTTATATGACAAAAAAGAAAGTTCATTGGAGGTCTAGACATGTAGGTTACTATCTGGGTCTTTATCAACGTCCCAATTGGGCTCGAATACATGGTTGTCCTCTTATCCAACGAATCAAGTCAAGATCAAGTCAACTATATTTATTAAAATAGTTTACATATATTTTTTTTCTTTTCTCCTTTAGATCACTCAGCTTAAAATTGATCACAATCCATTTGCTAAAGGATTTAGAGACACTGGGAATGGAAGAAGAGAGAAAAGGTAACTAGATTAAAGGTGCAATCAACTTGGCTACAGGGGGGATTAGATCTGATTCATTCTGTGCCACGTTTGTGAGCTATTGACACCAATAATGTCTGGAAATCTGGTTGAGGCACACACATCAGAATTTATTTTAAGGGAGATGTAGCCTTGTGTGTTCTTGTGGTGGCTAAGGGGAGGCTAAATAGCTGTGACTGTGTGGGGTTTATGTCAGGATTGTGCCTTAACCACTTGTCTCCCGGTTTGTTTGGGTATCAGGAAACAACTGAGCCTGCCGTCGCTTCGGATGTATGAAGAGCAGTGCAAAGCAGACAGAGATGGTGCAGAATCAGATGCCTCCTCCTGTGATCCTGCCCCAGGCAGAGACTCTCTGCATTCTCCCCTGAGTGCAGAACCCAGCCCTCTCCGGCTGCACCGCACTAATAGAGGTAATTGCACTGCGTCCTGCAACTCCCAGGATTAGTGTGTCTGAGCCCCTGCACTTCCGTTTGCCTTAACTGCATTCTCATTAGTCGCTCACATACAACTGCAGCCCATGCTCATTTCTTTCCACAGGGGTCAAAAATATACCCAGCTGGACAATTGAAACACAGATCAAAGCGAGGGTGCTGCTAACCTGAATTCAGGACTAAATTCTGGACTTTCTTGCTTTCTCAATAATTACTGGCAGAATAAACCCAGCGCAGACAAATACACATTTCCCCCTGTTAATGTAACACTGCTTTGCATACCATTTTTAAACTTGCGACCATTAAAGTTGCATTTATCTATAGCCTTTTTGACAGTAGGAAAAAGGTTTATAAATTTGCAAAGTAAATTCAAATACAGGTATAAACAAGAAATAGGTTATATCTTCTTTACATGTTATGTGTTTATAATTAATCATATCCAATTTTCTTTGTGTATAATTTACCTTTCCCCATCAATATTATTATTTTGTTAAAATGTATCATCAGAATAATCAGATTAATATTCCTTTAACAGTTTATAGTAGAACCTGACTGCAGTTGCTGATAAAAGCAGGCTCTAGAGAACAACTAGCTAAAATATA
Organism: Xenopus petersii; assembly: GCA_038501925.1. NCBI lineage: Eukaryota > Metazoa > Chordata > Amphibia > Anura > Pipidae > Xenopus > Xenopus petersii. Next base: position 84,062,201 of record CM076675.1, on the reverse strand, counting down.
TTCCTTAGTTGCTGGAATTATCTTCTTTTACAATTTTTATTTTGTTGCTTTCTCCAAGCCTTAATAATGCAAATAAAAAAGATTAACTCACTTATTGAAATAAATTCCATTGATTTATTCTATAAGTACTATTCCATTTATCAAAATAGTTCTATTCGACACACCAAAGGAGAGACATATCTGTTTTCCCTCAAGGTTATATAAAACTAAACAGAGAAGTCGTCTAAATCAACAAACTCCGAATTACAATGTTTTCTAAATGTGTATTCTATCCCTGTATTGCCCACATAAAAATAAGCATTTTTTGTTAGTTTTTAATTTAACGATAAAAATATCAATGAAACCGGTTTCAAAAATGAATGTAGCCGATTTCCATTCCATAAAATATGAATACTGTATTGTTGAGAAAAGAAGAGGGTGTAGGAAGTGAAAATCCTTTGTATAGATGTGCTGAAGGTTACTCAAGGCTGTATATAAATTAATACATACTCAGTGACTGTGTTCTCAGATAGGATTGTGGGGATAGAGCTTCTTTCGCTGCTCATATACCTCTGCGACTACTCAGTCTGTTAACCTGCGATTTGTTTTGTGCTGCAGAAGAGAAGTTCGGGGCAGACAGTGACCAGGAGTTGGACAGGCGAGAGGTCAGAAGCGCCAGAGGACACAGCCCAGTTGGCCACCGTAGCCCTCCTAGCAGCCCCAGGTTGGAAGACAGGGGCAAAGACAAGAGCACTCCAGAAAAGAAATCCGACTCCCCAGAAAGTCGCAAGGACGGCGGCAGCGGCGGCGACAGTCTGTTCAACAGCATTAGGAGCTTAGAGAAAGACAAGGTGGAGAGCAGGAGGAAAGAGGACTCTAAAAGTGACCCTGAGTGTGGGAGTTTAAGTAAAGAGACCTATTCCCCTCTGATGGTACAGACTGAAAGCCCACCTCATCTGAGTGCTAGTCACTTGCAAAGCCTGGCTCTCTCAGGCCTCCACGGCCAGCAGTTTTTTAACCCCTTGAACGCCGGACAGCCTTTGTTCTTTCACCCGGGACAGTTTACAATGGGCCCGGGAGCCTTCTCTGCCATGGGCATGGGACATTTACTGGCCTCAATGACAGGGGCAGGTGCTCTGGATAACGGCAGCCTCTCCTCTGTGCAGGGGGCAACGGGGGCAGCTACTCCTTTCCCATTTCACCTTTCTCAGCACATGCTGGCCTCTCAGGTAAGAGTCATATTCTGAAATAGGTGCCTCCATTTCTGTCTCAACTAGTTGGGGATTTCATAAAGTGTGGCTTTCCATGCTTGTGCGATTGCTCCGACCCACCACTAGATGTCACTGTTGTTAGTACATTACCATTTACCAGGGCTCTGCTGAATTTTTGGGCAAACAGGCTGTTTGTAACCTTTTCATTTTCTACCTGAATGAACTTGATACCGAGTTTCCAAACATCTCTCTAGGCATTTTCCATGTCTCTGAGAAATATACCCGGCGCATGCATTGATATGGCTTATGGTTTCATATCCAAAATATCAAAATCTGTCCGGCTATTATGTTTCCTAATACCCCTAGGTTTTGTGTAACAAGGAAATGGAATCAGTGATGTACAATTCGTTCCTTCAACATTTTATTGTGCAGGGAAATTAAAATGTAAGAAATGGATATTCTGTGCAAAAATGCGTTTAAAGGTGTGCTCCGTTTTATTTTGCATTTATGCTTGTATAAGCAACTGTCATTTATAGAAACAATTTTAAGGTTATTTTTAAAATGGAATTGGTAACGAATATCTGCCTGGTCGTTTACTCCTGCAACAATATAAAAAAGTAGCCTGCTGATTTTTTTTTTAGGAGAACTGACATCTGCAGACATTGTTTCAACAGCCAGAACCAGAGAACAGAAAAGGGAGCAACAAATGCTACTTTGTTCTGAAAAATTCTAGATACAAATAACTTTAAATTCATTGACAATTTGGTTTTCGTGTAGGCTAAAAGTTGCTTAGAATAGTTGCTTTCGTTGTGCAAAGTCAGTTCTTTGAGGTAGAGCACTGGTGAAAGTAGATTCATGAAAAATAAACAAGTTTAATATTAAAATGCTTCTGTGGACTTTCATCTTGAATTTTAAAGGATGAATCAGTGGCAGACTTTAAACAGGTAATCTTAGGTGTGTGTGTTTTTTGTTTTTTTTTTTTTTAAAAAAGCTTTGCGGAGACTTTTAACTGAGTCCTAGATGCCAAGCTAAAAAAAGTGGTAACAAATTAATACTGCATCCCAATAAACTGGCAGGTACCGAATGTCTATGCGATGGGTGGAGTACACAAGGCTGCCAACAGAGGACGCCATGCTAGACTCTGTTATGCTTAGTATTTTGACATTTAATACATTTTCTTAACATTAATAGAGTTTATATCAATAAAGCCCCCATTATATCATTTTCCATCATATAAAGCCGTTCACACTAACAATACAATAAAGAATAGATTGGGAAAATACACTTTTATCTTTAATAATATACCATTGAATAGGCAAACAATTATTTATGTATGCATGTATGCTATGGAAAGTGGATGGAATGCGACTATTGGCAAACCCTGCCTGAGATATATATATTTTCCAAAAAAACCCCAGAAAATTTCAAAAACAAAAAATGTATATTTAGTGAAGCATGTTGTAGTGGATAAAAAATAAATACATTTTGTTGGTTTTGAAAATATCCCGGTGTTGCTGGTTCTTTTTGGAAAATATATGCAATTCTTCACCGTGCAACTGGGTGAGGTTGGGAAGCAGTGTGCCACCCATTTCACTAATATATATATATATATATATATATATATATATATATATATATATATATATATATATATATATATATATATATATATGTAGAAGGAGGCTCAGCACACTATGTTAGTAGTCCTTTTATTTCACATAGTACAGAATTCTATATACCTTTTCCCCTCCTTCTACATCAATCTAATAATATTGATCGTGCGCCTCTGGCCTTGTCTTAAAACGTGTAGTCGGAATTGGCATAATGTAACAGGTACATGGGCATTGCCTACTATAGCGTTGTGTGAAAGTGGGGTTGCTTCTAGGGATTGCCCTTTTATTTATTAATGGTTGAGCATTGTATATTGAATATTGTTTTTCTTTCTCCCCTAGGGAATTCCAATGCCCGCATTTGGAGGATTGTTTCCTTATCCCTACACGTACATGGCAGCGGCTGCAGCTGCCGCATCAGCAATGCCAGCTACCAGCGCTGCGACCACTATGCCAAGGAACCCTTTCCTCAGCAGCACAAGGCCCCGCCTCCGCTTTAATCCCTACCAAATCCCAGTGGGCATTCCTCCCTGCTCTAACCTCCTGACCACTGGCATGCCTGGCAGCCTCAACCCGGGATCAGAGAGCTCCAAACCTGGCAGCAGCCGGGAGTCCAGTCCAATCCCAGACACTCCTGGGCACAAGAGGTCCCACTCAAAATCCCTCTCCCCAAAAGCCTCCATGAAGGATTCCATAAATGAGCTGCAGAGCATCCAAAGACTTGTCAGTGGCTTGGAGAGGCAGAGAGAAGTCTCCCCTGGCAGGGAGTCACCAAAGTGACTGACACATTTGCCCTTAACCTGAGCCATAAGGGCTAAGAAGCACTGGGATCTTGTACAGCACACTCTATTTATTGAGCAGGGGCAGCAATTAAAGGATAATCTGGGACTAATGCAACCACACACTGAAACCCCACCAAGTATGAAGGCTTGAGAAGATTTACAACATGAAACTCATGTATATCTCTGCAGAAATATCCTCTCTGAATTCTACACCTGCCACTGGGCCTGGACAGCAGACTTTTTTTTTCTTAGCCATGGTGAACTCATCATAATAGTGCTATTGTAAGGGCTCACCCCCTTTCCCCACACTTCAAGTGGCATGGCCCAAGAATGCAGAGACTCAATACTTGATGATGGACAAATAGGAGACACAAGAATTCCTCAGATTTCTTATTAAAGCAGGTCTGGGACCTGTTTGTTCAGAATTGACTCTTGTTGGAAACACAATGCAAATATGAAATATGTCTAATCCCGTTGTGAATACAAAATAACTAAAAAGAATATAAATATATATATATATATTATGTTGGATGGTCAAAAAAGATGCCATCATTAGCTGAAGCCACATACAAAGCATTCGTCAAAAAGAAAAAATCCTAAAGCTGGTGCAGCAGTAGAATATACCTGCTCAGGGGCCAGAAATATTTATGGAAAAATAGTCATGTGTAAATAAGCCATAAAGATCCCAAAATATGCAAATTGTTATTAATTTATTCAGAGTTGTACATGATGCTGTACATAATATTTAGAGAATAATTCATTGCATTTCATTTTCCTCATTTTTTCCCCCAATTTACATGATATATATATTGTAAATGAAAACCTATTTAGCATTTTGTGATTGAAGGACATACGTATGGTTTCTTTACTGTGTTTGTAGCTGCCTGTCCCTTCTGCACAGGACAATCACGTGCCATGCTTGCACTCTAGTGACATTGGCATCTTATAAAAACTCCAAAACGAAAAATCCCTTTCATGGTGTCACACAGAGGGGGAACAAGGCAGGAATAAACCTCAGGTTTTTCGTTTTTATTTTATTTTTTTATTTTTCCCCCTTTTTCACTCGAGTTCAATAAAAGTTTAATGATCACAAAATTGTGTTATATTTGTTTAACAGAATCCATGATTTTGAAGAAACGTGTTGGCTGCTCGGGTACCTGTTCATTTTATTTCAGATCTGTTTTTTAAGTCACACATTACAATAAAATATAAAAAAAATATAAATATATTTCATGTCTGGTCCTTGTTCTTTTTTTTTTTTTTTTTTTTTTTTTTTTTAGAAATGCAGTAGAGATAGAGATCGATGTTCTCCTAGGTGATAGCTAGGAGAATATAATTAAATATAATTATTATTATTAGAAATCAAATATGTATATTTTTTTTTGTTGGTTCTGTCTGACATTGGACGTACCTGGAATATTAATTCACATAATTCCTACGGATTTCATGTTCATTTAATTAAAACAGGCAGTTTATTCTGGGAATAAACAGCTTACTGTATTATATATAAATGCCTTTGAAGTACATCATTTTAGATGTCATTACAGTTCCTGTAAAAAAAAAAATGAATCTAAAACGAATACATAATTAAACTTGTTGTTACTTATTACTTTCCTAATTAAAAAAAACAAATGCTATTTTTTTACCTGGCGTCCTATATGAGTAATATTACAAATATATTGCATGATTACCTATAGAGGCACTTTTGGCTTTCTTCTAGTTTTTTAATTAGATTAGGAGCACAATTAAGGGCCCCCCAGTCTTACCCATATGCCAGGAAAGGGCACAAACTGATTTCTGCTCAGTGCTTGGGATGTATCATGTTAGTTATTATTTGCAATTAGTGCAGATGTAGAGGGGTTGTTAGAAATCGTTGATGCCTGCACTTAATTTCGATCAGGAAAGATTAAAATGCTCCCCTTCATATATACACACCCGCTTTCTATTATTGCAATAGAAACTCTCGCATGACTTTTATAGAGAAAGGGGGAGACGCTGGGGTCGGTTTCCCAGTCCACTTTAGTGAATCCAAAGATTTCTCCTTTGATAATTCCTGGAAGGAGCGTTGGACGGAGAGCGGAGCAGGATCCAGGGAGCAGGATATGTACTTTGGCACAGGGCGCCCCTAACTCTAATTCCCAATGTTTCCTCTGTTTTAAAGGGAATGGAGTGAAGTCAGAGAAATTTGCTGTGGCCCTGCCTGTCCGAAAGGGAATAGCATTAGGGAAAAGTACAATCCCCATGTGAAAGGGCTTAGGTTCAAACATGAACAAGGGTTATAATGTAAAATATACACAGTCAAAAGCAGCTCCAGCAGCTTAAAGCGATAGTTCACATTTCAGTTTTAGTATGTTATAAAATGGCTAATTTTCCAATTGGTCTTCATTATTTATTTATTTTTAATTTGTTTGCCTTTTTTTTTGTTCTGACTCTTTCCAGCTATCAAATGAGGGGATCTAAAAACAAATGCTCTGCAAGGCTACACATTTATTATTATTGCTACCTTTTTTTTACCACGCCCTCTCCTATTTATATTCCAGTCTCTTATTCAAATCAATGCATGGTTGTTAGGGTTATTTAGACCCTAGTGACCAGATTGCTGAAATGACAAAGCTGCTGAAAAGAAAGCTAAATAACTCCAAAACCACACAAAATAAAAAATGAAAAGCAATTGCAAATTGTCTTCGTAGAATATCACTCTCTACATCTACATCATACTACAACTCAGAAGTGAACAAACCCTTTAATGCCAAACACTCATATATAACCCCTGCTTCACTTTGACACTGAACTGTTGCAACCATGCATGTACTGCAGTATAACAACCCTTGAATTACAGCCCCTCTTGAATTACATTGCACCAATGCAACCTTTTATAAGGGTTTGGTCTCATAATAAGCATGCACTGCCCTATTGGGATACAGCATACAGAGCACACACACTGCTGAGTGCCATTGTATTAGAGCAGCTTTACAGTGAGTCCCTTGTTCAACTACAACCATCTGCCTGTCACTAACTACATTGTACATTCACATTTCTACATGTGCTGCAGCTGGAGTTTCTAGAAGTGCCTCGAGTTTTCCTATGATCTAGTCACCTTAAATCAAGGACTGGCATCTAGAGCTTTCATCTCTTAAGATATTTCACAATTCATGAATTGCAGAGATGCATTTTAAATCCCAGTGGAAATACAGTGCATATATAAACAGCCCTTATTCCCACCAGGTTTATTAAAAAACACAGGTCAATGAAAACTCCTCCATCAAACCTTAAAGGGGCTGTTCACATTTAAATACATTTTTATTATGATGTAGAGAGTGATATTCTGAGACAATTTGCAATTGGTTTTGATTTTTTATTATTAGTGGTTTTTGAGTCATTTAGCTTTTAATTCAGCAGCTCTTCAGGATGCAGTTTCAGCAATCTGGTTGCTAGGTTCCAAATTACCCTAGCACCTATGCAACTGATTTAAATAAGAGACTGGCATATGATTAGGAGAGGTCTGAATAGAAAGACAAGGATTAAAAAGTAGCAATAACAATACATTTGTAGCCTTACAGAGCATTTGTTTTTAGATGGGGTCAGCGACCCCCATTTGAAAGCTGGAAAGAGTCAGAAGAAGAAGGCAAATAATTGAAAAACTATAAAAAAATAAATAATGAAGACCAATTGAAAAGTTTCTATAACATACTAAAAGTTAACTTAAAGGTGAACCACCCCTTTAATAGCTATCTCATTTTTAGAAACAGTAAAAGGACAGCTTCGATTATATGTATATATAACAGATCCATGAAAAAGATGTTAAATACATTCTTACGAAGAGAGCTTAGTTATGTTTTCAGCCATAATATCCAGTGATATTACAGTTCCAATGACTGATATTTTTTATTTAATGTTGGGGTACATTGTTGGCTATATACATAGTCTCAGCTTTTTGCTTTCCACTTAACAGGCAGCCCATTAGTCAGATTATCCAAAATAACATTGTCATCCATGTGCTTATAAACAAAGTCTCATCTAGAAAATTGGAAGCCAGAATCCCTCTCTTCTTTTTTTTTCCTTTCCTTTTCAAGCAAAGCAGCAGTGTGGGTTTATGGTACAGCAATTAATGACGTCATAAACAACCCTTTCTTCAGTCATTATCTTTCTTCTCCAGAGGAGATTTATTAACTAAAAACTAAATTCACTTAAAAAAAAAGAAAGAAAAAAAAAGGAACAGCAGCAGCAAATATAAGGCTAGGGCGCCCCCTGCTGTTCAGAAATGATACGTTTAATTATTGGGTGTTCAGATTTTGAGCCAAATGTATTGTTTTCAGGCAAGAAATCCTTTCCTACTTACATTTTTTTTTCTTGACTGTAGGTGTCTTATTCTAACAGTTTTCTTTTCTGAAGTACAGCATTGAGCTTTTAGAAAGGTTTTTGGGAAAACAAAGTTTCATATAGAGATACATTTAGATACATATTATAACAGATCTAGGCAAGTGGGCGTTTGGGGGGGAATTAACAAATTAATATCAGTATTCTGAAAATAAATATTGTTTAAAATTGTTCTACTGGAAGATGTACATATCTGTATTGCAATAATTAGAACTATTGTTCGTTTTTGTAGAATGACTGCAATTTGCAGGGGGTTGTAGTTACACACAGCTGCAGATTCCTGTCTGATGGCAATCCATTGGATTAGAGGCAAGGTGATACATTTCTCTGCACCAAGGAAAGCCAAAAATTCAAGCAAATAATGTTTCTTTTGCATTTTCAGGTTCCTGTTTTATAATGTAACTCTGTTATTGGGACACAGAACAAGGTGTTGATCTGGAATGTTTTATACATCATAGGTGTACTTTTCTTGTATAAAGAGTTTTAAGAAATGTACAGAAAACAAAGCATCACATTCACTTAAAGGCAGGCATTTAACTATTTAGAAATAACCTTCATATTGTGTTTTATTTCTCTTTTAAATTGTTGATAACACATTTGCCCAGAATCCCTAGCCACCACTAGAGGTCATACAGTATATACTTTGCTTTTGCTGTCTCCCTCAGCAGTGAAATGCATTAAGGAATGTCTTCTCTAGTAGTTTTGCCTGTATTCAAGAGTACCATATAAGAGCACTGGAGTCTCTAGCACAGGGATTGAGGGTTAGGTGCTCATTAGATTCCTCTCCATAATAGCCGAATCACTTCATTTCTACATTATATACTGGCTTCACTACATAGTATTCGTTTAGCACAAGTTTTCCAATCAGGCCAGAGATTATGTTAAACAACACAGTTCGATTGAGGAGCTGCCATCAGTGGGGTACAGGGGATACTGCAGTCAAGGCTTGTAGGGAGTGGCTAGTGTTTGGGTAAATAATGCAGTGGGCGTTGGCAACTAGCGGTATGGCCAGGAAATTTAAGGGCATGAATGTATTCATGATTTTTTTTTAAAAAAAAAAACAGGTGACTGGTGGGCTAAAAATTGGAATCCAGGCATGGACCCTGTTTACTAAGTAGTATGGGCCGCCTTCATTATTGAGGGTGGTCTTGAGCAAAGTACTGATGAGTAAAACACAGGCACAAACAGTGTCACTGATGCACTCCACACAGCCTGTGACCTTCTTCTCTATAACTAACTGATACAAATAATGCATAGGGATACCTAATGTATAGGTATTATTTCCAGTACCTAGAATCAGAGGCACCATAGGTAATGGGGCCTCATACTACTAATTGAGCAATTAAGCAGTTATTAACCCACCGGTGGCCTGAGCCCCATGGGCAGTGTGCCCTGCCAAGTGCCAACAATTAGAATGGGGCTCCAATGAATAACAAAAAAAACCCTGGCCATGCCAAATTACATTAAAACCCTGCCCAATCCACAATACCCCACCTGCTCACTAGAAAGACCAACCTTAACTAGAGTATCTCCTGTACTGACCTGATGGGTGTTCTGTGTATAAATTTGTCTGTAGTCAATAGGGAAGTCATTAAATTACATGATCCATGAAGCTACTGCATTTTTGGCTCTTACAAGGAAGGCAGCTAGATTACCAGTATACACCCCTCCCTTCACACCTTGTAGTGACTGTTTTATCAGCAGGAGTCTATAATGCAGGGGGGGGTTATCTGTGCACTGGTAATCTAGTTATCTACCTCGTAAGGAGCAAATATGGATCATACAACCCTTCAATAACCCTGTTAACTAAAGAAATAATAAAAAAGAAATATTTTTCTCATATATATGTTTAGCACAAGACCTATTCTCAAGTGGTTTACTGTCCCCTTAAACTAATGTTTACCTAGCGGAGCACGTAGGCCTTATCCCAAAATCCAGTTCCATGATGGGGGGGGGGGGTCACATGCACACTGTGGGAATAAGAATGGATAGGCAATCCATTTGCCCCCTACAATGTTAAATAGCCTGGAGGGGCCTAGTCAGCCACTATTTTTGGCTTGTGTGTGGCCAGTTTAGCACAGACAGCATTCCCTAAAAGTTACATTTTAGTATGTTATAAAATGACATATATCTAGCAACTTTGTAATTGGTTTCAAAGGGGTTTTTCATCTTTGAGATAACTTTTAGTATGACGTAGAGAGGGATATTCTGAGACAATTTGCAATTTGTTTTCATATTTTCTTATTGAAAGTTTTTGACTTATTTGTTTTTTTTCAGCAGTTCTTCAATTTGCATCTTAACCAATCTGGTAACTAGGGTCCAAATTCCCCTAGCAACCATGCATTGATTTGAATAAGAATAGGAGAGGCCTGAACAGAAAGATAATAAAAAGTAAAAATAACGATATATTTGTAGCCTTACAGAGCATTTATTTTTTAGAAGGGAGTCAGCGCCGCCCCAACTGCAAAGAGTCAGAAGAAAAAGGCAAATAACTATAAATTGATAAAACATAAATAATGAAAACCAATTGAAAAATTGCTTAGAATTGACATAAGAAAAGTTACCTTAAAGTGATACTGATGTTAAAAAACTATTTTTTAAAATATGAATGTATATCAAAAGTTACATATAGGTCATGTTGATCGTTTTTTGCAGAGAGGTCTGTTTTTGTAAATAATTTTTAGTTGATGTTCCTAAACCTGACTGTTTTGACAACCTGACTGTCACTTCTCAGCCGGTCAGTTAAAGTTTCTAGTGCTAACGGACTAGTGTTGCACAAATATGGCAGCCCCCTCATAGACGAGCACGGGGAGTAAGATAGTTACTAATGTAAAAGCTTTGAGCAAATACTTTATGGCAAAATTACAAGTAGCAACAAAGCCAATACTATGATGGTTTAATTTCTGGTGTCAGTATCTCTTTAAATATGAACCACCCATTTAATTTTTTATTTTGTACAGTTTTCAAAGTATTTGCCTTCCTCTTTTGCCTCTTTCCAGCTTTCAAATGGGAATCACTGACCACAGCAGCCAAAGACTATTGCTCTGGGAGGCAACGATTTTATTGCTATTGTTATTTTTTTATTACTTATCTTTCTATGCAGGCTCTCTTCTATTCATATTCCCATCTCTCGCTCTAACCACTGCTTGGTTGCTAGGGAAATTAAGGCCCTTGCAACCAGATAGCTGTTGAAATTTGGAGAGCTACAGAATGCAAAGCTAAAATGATAAAGAATGCATAAAAAATGAAGACCAATTGCAAATTGTCTTAGAGTATCTTCAACATACTAAAAATTATTTTAAAGGTGACAAAACCCTTTAAACAGTTGAATGTGTGACAGTGTCACTTATACTGCAGAAAACAGCAGAGAGAGAAAAAACTGTATTTAGTTTGGAGCAAATGAATTCCCTGAACACAGCAGTCCATTCCTTGTGTATGAAACTGTGAGGCTTTGAGCAAAGACCAACAATCATCATCATAAAACCCTAATGATAGATTCTCCAGTCTCCTGATCATAGCATTATTTTGTGCATGGCAAACATTTTAACACATTTCATTTTAGTCTGGTGAAAAAGAAGTGGCGTCTTTTTATTGCAGTCTTTCTGCGATGCCTTTTGTGGTGGAGACAGTTATTGTGCTGATATAGAGCTGGGAAGTGCTACCTGTGCTCAGTTCTTGTTTGTACAGTAATTGCTGGGCCTCAGATTAATCACACAGACAAAACGTTCGCCTGTTATGGTTGAATTAAACGGAGCAGAAAACAAAGCATGTTTTTTATTTCTGTCTGTGTAAATAAGTAACATTTTTTACTTCAAGGATAGATTGGAGGCTTACTAGGAAACAATCCGCAGGTTTGCATGTTTGCGTGTGCCTTTTGGATTTTTATATATTTTTCAGAATTCTAAAAGCTCTCAGCCAACAATACCTATTTTATTTTTACATACGTTTGAATGACTTTAAAGGGAAACTACACTCCTCTAAAAATCCCTGGTTGTCTTTTTTTACCATGTTCACAGGAGTGGGACCATATTGAGTAGTGTGGGTGCGACTAAAGAGAGGGATCACAAGTGTCATGACTCTAAAGGTCCCCATAGACACGACGATTCTTTATTGGTGAACGACCGATTTCAGTGCAGTCCGACCAATCCGTCAAATTATCGGTTAGTGGGATTTGAACGATTGTACATCTTACGATTTTTCGGCCGACATCTGTCAGAAAATTGATCGGTCAGGTTTAAAAATCTTTATCGGTCCCAGTGCAATCTATATATGTTTGCAGGGCCAAGCAGGCAGCTACCCTTCAGTTTTGCTGGCAATATCACCTGAAATGGTCTTTTTAGTTGATGGCAGGCCCAGACTGGCAATCTGTGTGTTCTGGCAAATGCCAGAGGGGCTGCTATAATGTGCCATAGAAAGTCAGTATTTAGGGGGCTGTTTGGGCCTCTGTGTAACTGAAATGCCAGGGCCTATTTTAATTCTCAGTCCGGACCTGGTTGATGGTCACATCAACATTTAAACAATCATTTCGAGATAACCGTGGTCTCACGATAACGATTGAATCTTTTAAAAATCTTTACTATGGCCAGCTTAAGTCATCTATAGAAGCACTAAGTTCCAAGGTAGAGGAAAGATAATAATGCTGTAAGAGCTGGTTTCCTTGTTGCCACCTATAATCTTTCCAGTATTTATGGAATGTAGAATCTGGAAAGTATTGGTATATATGTATATATGAATAAAAGAAGCATAATCTGTGAAATAGCGTTCTTTAGAAAACAAAAATATTTAGTATTATTAATTTTTTTCATGTACAGTGTGGACAGGCTGCTGGCACCTTTGCGGTCTTTTCCAAATTCTACAGTGGGCAGTCTGCTTTCTGCCTTTTTATTCTTTACTTTTCTGATGTCAGTGCTGATATCAATGCTGGTGTTTTGGAGAAGTTCACAGCTGTAGATGCACTGCAGATTTTTACACCCCTTTCATTGCTGGCCATAGCTGCCAATGCTTTTAGGTATCCCTGGAAAAACCTCCCCTGTATCATTTATAATTGAGTGCTTCTGCTAACAGTCAACCATTTAGCTTGTGGCACACAGAGACCAAATGGGGCCCTGCACATTTTCAGCACTAGGGTCTTGATTTTGATTCCAACCAGCATCCATGTAATTTCCATGCTGTTTGTGCTCTAAATTCACCAGGTCCATACCTCCCAACTGTCCCTTTTTTTCGGAAGGGACAGTCCCTCTTTTGACAGCTCAACCCGCAGTCCCTCATTTGTACTGGAAAGTCCCTCTTTTCTCTGCACTGAACAGCCAGAAAAAGAAACAAAGTTTCTCACTTAATTGGCCTTTAGCAGAGAACCCAGAACATCTAACAGGTGCAAATAAAATATTTGTAACAATTTTGAGACACAAAAACACAGTTTAGATAAGGAGAAATATTTTCAAACTTTCATAACCTGCCGAATTTTGTAAAACAAACATGGTAATTAGGGGGTGTGGCCACAGAAGGGGGTGTGGTCAAAAAATTGCTGCGCTACATGCAGAAATTTTTTTTTGGGAGGTATGCAGGTCTCATAAAGGAGTCCTTGGCTGTTCCATATTGACCACGAAGCTTATTAAATCAACAATTCCATTTTAATAATCACATTAACGCTGTATACTTATAATGCAGTATACAATTTATATGTAAATAACAACACAAAGAGCTACAATAAGGTTTCATGGAACTAGATAGAATTCATCAAAGCGCCTGTTTTCATCTTTAACTGAAAACCTTTTTATTTATTTTTTTTGCTCAAATGGGAACGATCTCAAAAATGAACATTTATAAAGACAATTCATTACAAATTCTGTGCCATTTCTGATATGATCAAGATCTTTATTGTACCCCTCTCAGCAGCTTGTCTCCCTTCATTCTCTCTTGCTACAGAATTTGGAGTCAGATTTTGATTGAAAGACATTTAGCTCAAATACACTGTCTAGGCAAAGCGTGCACACTCCAATAATGTATTACAGCTGTCAGTCGAACTCTGACTCCAGCTCCTGCATGGAGAGAGAATAAACAGACAGATGCTGAGAGGAGGATACTGAAGAGTAACTTGATGATTTCAGAAATGGTACAGAGCTTCTATTTGATTATTTTTAGAACGGTTTATTATATTTTCATTTGTGCAAAAGTTCCCCTTTCATCAAATTGATCTTGACTGTATAAATAAATGTTAAACATGATATGATATGAGCTATAGACATTTCCCTAAATATGCAGTATATTTAAAAATGATCATATCCTTCCTTTTGACACCTGTAAAGTAATCCTAATCGTCAATGATAGGATAGATCAGACCAAATGAGGGCACTGGCTCTATGTGAGACTGAGATGTTGTTACACATCTCTCACCTGCAGGGGGCCCAGCTGGGTCACAGTTGTTCATGTCTGCCTAGATTGCAAACATTTTTATTCCTTTTCAAACACAGTAAAACCTTTCTTAATGTGAGGCCTCTTTTAAGCTTTATAGGATGGTAAATACACGTTCAATATACTGTGTTACCTCCTGTCACTCTTTCCATATCCAATATACCTGTTTATATCATGGCCAGTCCAGGTGAAAAAGAAATCATGTATAATTTATTTTTGGCATGAGCAATCTGGCATAGATATACAGCACCCAAGATAGCCTTGCTATCCTAACATGACTCCTGTGCTTTATATGAGGATGAATGTGATCGGATCACTTTAATTCTAGGCTATGGAAAACAGGAAAGGCATTTAATAATACAAAAGAATCCTTGTCAAGCAAATGGCTTTGGTGGGATGTGTAATCATATAAATTGCCACTGTTAATGTCTCCTGGCTTTGGCTGCATTTGAAGAGGGTAGCTGTACGTAACCACAGTGTTCACTTTTAAAGTACAGGCTGTTTTCTCTGGATAAGACACCACAAGCAGATTGTCCTTAATATATTACTGCTTACTAGCATGTGGCCCTGACAAAATAATATGGCCAAGAAGAACATCTACTCTATTTATAATCAGGGTTTCATTTGGACACAAGATTTAATTAAATGTAAATATATATAATAAGTCATCACAGTCAGAATGTGGCTCGGGTCATGCTGCAGAATTTAAGCCATACGAGGGCAGCAATCATGGTATTGCGGTACAGCTCTGTTCTGTTTAGCCATTACTACCCATAGGCCAGTAATATGCAATATTTGTATGTATGTATAACTTTATTTGTATAGATACTAACACATAAATATATATAAAATGTATAATATATGTTTAAAGGGGTTGTTCACTTTTAAATTAACTCTTAGTAATATGCAGAGATTGATATTCTGAATCAATTTGCAATTGGTTTTAATTTTTTATTATTTGAGGTTTTTGAGTTATTTAGCTTTTCATTTAGGAGCTCTCTAGTTTGCAGTTTTGACAACCCAGTTGCTAGGTCCAAATTTCCATAGCAACCATCCACTGATTGGAATAAGAGACTGGAAAATGAATGGGAGGGGGCCTGAATATAAAGATGAGTAATAAAAAGTAGCAATAACAATGCATTTGTAGCCTTACAGAGCATTTGTTTCGTGGATGGGGTCAGCGACCCCTATTTGAAAGCTGGAAAGAGTCAGAAGAAGAAGGCAAATAATTCAAAAACTATAAAAAAGAAACAATGAAGGCCAAATGAAAAGTTGCTTCGAATTAGCCATTCTATAGCCATTCTATAACATACTAAAAGTTAACTTAAAGGTGAACCACCCCTTTAATAATATACTGAATAAAACTACACAATATGATATATATATATATATATATATATATATATATATATATATATATATATATATATAGTCTTATGAAGGATCAGCACACACTGTTCTGTAGTGAAATAATAGTGTTTATTTTCAAACAAAACACATTTATATATATATATATATATATATATATATATATATATATATATATACATAATAAATATACACAGTACACAGACACAGAGCTTAAATGTGGTAAGACACACACTGGGAAAGTGGTCCCTGCCCCATAGAGCTAACAGTCTATGAGGTGGCTAAAATACAAGCAGAAATTGGAGGGAGGAAAGCACACAAGGCAAAGGTATTGTCCAATAGGTACCAGGACTAGATTCATGTTCTAATGCTCCAAAAGGTAGGCTATTTTTTTTCTTGAGAGAGCACTCCTTATGGAGGAATTCAGGGATGGAATGCCAGAGGTAAGCAGCAGCAAGATAGAAAAGTTTAAGACCAGAGATGGCAGTGGATATGAATGTTGTGAAAAGAAGGTGGCTTTGAGAGTAGTGGAGAAGATGACCAGGAATGTACAGCGAAAATACTGAGGAAATGTAGTGAGAAGCAGAGGAGTGAAGTGCTTTGCTAGTAGAAGGATTTTATATGCTATCCTTTGCTTAACAGGCAGTCATGCCAAGGATTTTAGTTGGGGTTGAGCATTTTCCCTCTTGGGAGAGAGCAGGAGAATCCTGGTAATGGAGATTGATTGGAGGGGAGCAGTAACGTAAATATTGGGGGGGCGTGCCCAAGTGCGGGACGTGCATTTTCCGTACGCGATTTTCACAGCGAGTTACCAATGGGCCCTGAGGGGGTGCGGTGCCTGGTCCAATTGCTCCCCTCGGTAGTTCCGCCACTGGATGGGAGTCAGGAAGGCCAGTTAGTAGAGATTGTAATAGTCTAAACGGGATAGGATAAGGGCATGGATTAATGTTTTCGTTGTTGTTTATGAATGAAAGGGTGCTATCTTGTAGAGGATGAGGGACATGTTTTGGCAACAGTATTAATACCATAAGAGAAGGAGAAAGGATGGTTAAAGATGACCCCCAAACAGTGTAAGTCAACAGGGCATGCCATCACTAGTAATGGTGAAAGGAAGAGATGGACTAGGTTTGGGTGGAAAGACCATGAGCTCAGTCTTGGCCAAGTTGAGCTTGAGGTGGCGTTGGTTCATCCAGGAGGAGATAGTTACTAGGCAGTCTGCAATCTGGGCCTGAACATCAGTGGTTAGTGAAGGGGTGTCTAAATATATCTGGATGTCATTGGCATACTGTTCAATATATCATTGACAGCCTAATATTCCTATTTGTATGGGGTCCGTGGGCTCTAGCCCTCATGGGCCCCCACTGACCCAGACCTGCTTCCCCGAGCTACTGATCAGCTGTTTAGAGGTCGCCAGGGGGCCCTCGGGGGTCTGCCAGGAGGGCTCTTTGTTTTGCAGTCCTGGTGGGCCCCCAATGCTCCAGTCTGACCCTGGGTTGTAGAATTGATCTAAAGTGATTAAGATAAAGTATGAGCACAGTTATTGTTGGGGGATCGATGCTAGTGAACTTGGTGGTTATTCCATTTATTTTATTTTAGCCCATGCTTTATTTTAGAGGCGGCATGTCAAATTTAAGGAGCACTGGGGACACACAGCTCTCCATTGCTCTGGTGGGTGTGCACTCAAGTGGGGGGGGGGGCGTGCGTGCACTAGGGCCAGGTGGCCTAGGGGCACCCGTGTAGGAAATCCAGGCCTGGCTGTTTGAATCCAAATTGCTGTGCGAAAGTCGTGCGCCTATTGATGCCATTAGCTATACCACATAGGGTTCCGCAATTTTAATATACACACTTGTGCATCATTCATCAGAAGAGTCTAGATAGATGCAATTTGCACCAATATGGATGCACAGAAGAATGTTTAGACACACGTACCATAATGACTTCTGTCATGTGCTCCCCATTGCATCCATTTTGGAGCACACACAGTTGCAGGTGCGTTTGTAAATTGCCCCTATATTTTGGTTATATGAAATGTTGTTTTATATGAATTAGGAGCTTTGAACACAGATAATATATTTTTTCTGTCTGTATGAATTAAGAACCCAACACCTGTTGCTATACAGAGCTCTGATGACTGCTACTTTTTCACTCTTTGTACCGACAGCCAGGACTGGATTTATATAGGGAGCGCCCGTAGGCCCACTGCCTTCGTCGCCCCTGTCCCCTCCCCTTTAGTCATGAAAATTTTTATCATCTGGACTGGAGCAATGGGGATTGCCACATGGGAAATTTAAAAAATGATTGTATCTCCATCCCTTGTGTTTTTGAACCAATGTGGGTGTGGCTGAGCAGTATGCTGCCGCCCTAAAATCCTGCCGCACTAGGCCCCGGCCTAGGTGGCCTTTTCACAAATCCAGGCCTGCCGACAGCAGCTGTCTGCTGACATACAATGTAATATGTAGATTTCTTGCTAAAAGTGATTACAATTGTGTTCACTCCATAAACTTGGTGCCTGCCAGGCTTGGCTAATAAGAGATGCTAGTAATACAATTTGATATGATTTTCTGTTTTGTCTTGTTGAGGCTGGAATGATGGCTGCATCTAATATTTGAAAAACAAGATTATTTGAAACTTATGCAATAGCTTGCACCATGTCTTGTACTTCTTGCTGCTCGTCAGTTCAAAAAGTGTTTATCACACATAAAATTAGGATTTAGTAATATAAATAATGCATACCTCCCAACATTTGAAAAATGGAAGGAGGAACAAAAAGATCTGCCATGCAGAAGTTTATTTTGACCGTGCCTGTTTTATGGCCACACCCCCTAATTACCATGTCCAATTTAGCAGGTTATGAAAGTTTGAACACAGTTCTGGAAGTTTTTGGGGCTATGTTTTATGTGTTATAACACATGAAATTGCCCTTTATTCTATGCTTCCACTGGCTTAGTTAGTGATAGTTCTTGTTAGTTTCTATTTTATTTTACATATTACTTCATTGTAAATTATTCATTCTGTTTAATATGTCATTGTATTAATCTTCTTATTCTGCATACTATTTGTTATCATATTGATTTTTATGGTTTATTGTGAAAACCAAATAAAATATTTCAAACCTTAATTGCCCTTTAAGCTTTGAGTCTCAGTTCTACCAAGAAACTTAGTTACAATTGTATCTTTGCTTATCTTAAATTGCTACAAATTTATCTAAGTTCAGGTGCTGCGTGTTCTGGGCTTGCCAAAAAGCCTCTTGTTTCAGAAAGTTTGTATCTTTTTCTAGCATCAGTGCAGGAGAGCAAAGACAAAGACTTTTTAATAAAAATCCAGTACTGCGGGCTGCGCTGTCAAAATCCAGAAACACATTATCCAGAATGCTCTGAATTCCAGAATGTCTGTCTTCCATAGACTTTATTTTAATTACGTAATTCACATTTTTCAAAATTAGTTTCTTTCTCTCTGTAATAATAAAACAGTACCTTGTATTTCCTCCTATCTAAGAAATAATGAATCCTTTCTTCAGGCATAACAATCCTACTGGGTTTATTTTATGTTTGAATTATTTTTAGTAGATTTAAGGTGTGGAGATCCAAATTAAGGAAAGCTCCCTTATTTGGACACCTCCAGGTTATGAGCATTCTGCATAAAAAGTCCGATACCTGTAAATGGAAAGTTGTGGAAAAGAAAGAAATGTGAAAGAACTTTGGGAAAACAATCAACCAACAGAATTATTTACAGTTACCCCTAACTAATAAATTAATTTAGACACGTAAAATGGAAAAAAAACTGTTATGAAAATAACAATTCCATCTAATACTACAAGAGCCCTGTCTTTGTATCATGCTTTACTACTTTTGCTTTCTTTCCCTGTGGTATTTATATCCCCTTTAAATCATTATTATAAGTACAGACTTTGCATCATGATAATTTATTTCATTATTTAACATTGGGCCTTCAGAGTTGCCCTTGATATTGCCAATTGCTTTTTCTCTGGGTCAGGTCAGATGGAGGTTAATTGAACAATTACATTATTTTTCATTTTCACAGACTTATTTAGTCATAAAACATGCCCAGGCTGCTGTCATTTAACAAAGGGAAAGTATATACAAACCACACAATCACAGGGAATTGTGTTTCTCAGTGCACCCTGAAAAATGATCACAAGAAGTAGAAAAAAATCTCAGTACTACACTATTTGCTCAGCATTACATGGTGGTTTTACACAAACACAGTGGGGGCATATTTATCAAAGAGTGAAGTTATAAATCACCACAGTCCACAAGTGTGATATTCCGCCACACTTCATTAATTTCTATGGGATTTTAAAGGCATTCACTTTCACCCATTCATAAATACTCTTTTAAAAATCACATAGTAATGAAGGGAAAGTGGCAGAACTTCAAATAAGTGGACTGTAGTTATTTCTAACTTCACTTTTTGATAACTATGCCCCAGTGACTGTTTGGGGCAGATTTACTAACCGATGAAAATTCGCCAGCGTCCGGAAAATTCGCCCAGACAACGCTAATTCACTAAAATGCAGAGTTTCTCCGGGGGGGCCGAGGCTGCCAAATTTTTGCAAGCGTTACTTCAGCAATGTGAGCAATTCAAAGCAAAGATGTGCTAGCGTTCATTTCTGCCTAGTGCAAATTCACTAGAGGTCTTGCACTCAGGTTAATTTGCATATGGTGGGAAATTTAAAGTTGAATGGACATCTTTATGTTATATGTTGCAGCAAATACATTACATTTATTACTGTTAATTACACATGTCCAGGGAACCTTAATAAAGACATTAGAGTTTTTATAAAGCCCTACACATGAGCCCAATGTTACATATGTTAGAAAAGGTATGATGAAACAAGTTACACAAAAATATATTTTTAGGACTTTTGTAGCCTATCACCCTGAAAAAAGGAAAAGATGCCAGCGTTTTGTGAGCTTTGATGCTTTTTACACTCACAGAATATTATGTAAGTAACAGAAGAATGAGGAAGATCTATGCACTGCAGGCAAGTCTGGCGAAAGAGGTAACGTTCAGTAAAATCTGCATTTTAGTGAATTTGTGGATTAATGTCCATTCGCCAGAGTGAAAAGTCGCCTGGTGATAGAGTGTGAATAACCACTAGCGTCTATCTCTTTCGCTAGCGAAGTGACGCCTGTGCCCTTAGTAAATTGCCAAAGTCCCTGTGGGCAGTAACGCTGGCGAATTGTCGCCAGCGTTAGTCACTTTGCCTTTTAGTAAATCTGCCTCTTTGTCTCTTATAAACATTTGAGTATTAGGGTATTAAGCTTTAATCCCTCAGTGGCGTGCACTTTACATACATAATAAATACAGTGGTGTACTAAGTAATGGGAAGGTAGCCATGGTTAATAAACACAATGAAATTGAACTGAGTTAATATGAAATCATGTAGCACATATCAGTGATTTAGTGATGGGTGCAGAGCCAGGGTCTTCCCAAGACTAGTCGGATACTATTCTGGAAAAGGAAGATCTATACAGAGACATGGAGCAAAAAACATGTCCTCTACATGCGGTACCAGGGCATGTAGTTAATGTTCATATGAAATGGTCACAGGTTCTCAACACTAATCTACACACTAGTACATTCAGATGTGTATTTATGGGCTTTAAGCAATGCTCAGGTTGCCTCTATGCATAGACATTAAGGGGGTAATTTAACAAGACCCCAAGAGAGAGCTGATTCAAATTTCAAAAATAAGGCATGCACCAAAAAAGTGCATGTTCAAGAGAGAGAGACCCTTAGTGCTCATGCACATAGCACTTCTGCCCTAGGTTGGCTATGCTTTACAGCTCACACTGGGCAAAACACAAGGTGCAGAGCACAGAATCAGTGGGTGCAGGCCGGCCCTGTTGGTAGTGCAGGTGGTAAGCACAGTAGTTCCCCGCCAGGCGGCAGCACCAATCCAGCAGGTCCCTTTTAAGTTGTACTAGATGGCATGTCATTTTTAGAGAGGTCACCGAAAAGGCTCCGGCACTGTAGGCCAAAAGCAAGCCAAACCAATATG
This sequence comes from Xenopus petersii, assembly GCA_038501925.1. Lineage (NCBI taxonomy): Eukaryota > Metazoa > Chordata > Amphibia > Anura > Pipidae > Xenopus > Xenopus petersii. Next base: position 84,040,438 of record CM076675.1, on the reverse strand, counting down.
TTAGTATGATTGGTTACTCAATTGCTACCTGCAAGCACAGAAACAGCAGTGATCATAGATACTTGCTAGTAAAGCTCCATGTGTTGGGTCCTGGCCCTTATATTAATAATACTGGTGATACATTGTCCATCACCTTTAGGTTCATGCCTAGATTTTTGAATTTGTGCTCCTGCTGCTAAATTGCATCCAGTATGTTCCCTAACACTCAATGAGAACAGGCAGGGTAAAATGTCCCTATGCCTATGGCCTCATCAGTTGCTGCAGATAGCTCTGCGTGGGTCTTTCATGTGATCATATTGTTGGCTTAATGGCCAAATGTTCACAACTTCAATCTTACCCAAATATATTTGCTCCTACACAATCATCAAATAGTCAATTTTGTACTTTTGCTGGAAACTACTGTATAATTATTAGAGAAGTAGAAATGTGTTAGTAGAAAAAAGTACTTGAATTTGGAAATATTGTATTGACGCATTCGTGCCTGAATGGGTGGAAAAAGCAGCAAATTCCTAATGTTCTGTTGCAGGGATGACATCATTCTAACAGATCATTCTGTCACAGAGGTCCCAGGTCAGAATTTTGATCCCTTATTGGGGCAGATCCCCTAAAACTACATGTTTATTAAAATGTATATGTTTCTATTCTGAAACATTTGGATGTTGGTTTTAATTGCTTGTGGTTTTTGAACTGTTTGCAATGTGATGCTGCTTGTTTGTAGCTTGAAATTTTAAATGCTTTGCAATTCTGGTTATTATTTGTTAACCTATAAGCAGATTTATTTGCCCTTGTCATTGCTTTGTTGACTAATGAGTGAACTTGTGGCTTCATTCTGTTTCACCTAAAAGAGAAAGGGTTAAGTGTTGCTGGAAATTAGAATGGGTGGGCAGTTGAAAATCCCAGCCACACTGGCAGCAGACAAGCCTTTGTCCTGGAGCCGGCGCCTGACGCCTGCCTGATGGACAGAATACCTCCGTCACTAGCAACAAAAGAAGCAGCACACTGCTGCTCCCAATTAGGAAGCCTCTCTCTTGTGTCCCTTCTGCTTCTCCCTATCGTACTGCTTCCATCACACTAGTCTCATTTAATCAAACAGCCATTGTCACAGCCTGTTATCTCCAGTTGAACAATGTGGGCCATCTAATCTCACACTTAAGGAGAGAAATTCTGCTTTGTCTTAAGTAGTCAATGTGTGATCAATAGACAAGAGGTCTGTGTGAAAAGTGGAAACACATTCATGCTAATTGTGTGACAAATGACACACTGGTCCTTTTTTTAACCCGGTACTATGCCATGCAAAGCTGATATGGCAAAACAAAGTAATTAACGAATGTAATACTAATGCTATTTAGATCTTTATTTTCTTAAAAAATGTGTAATGTCTTGGCAATTAATAACAAGTATCACCACCTAATTTTTAAAAGTTCCACCGGAGTACCCGTATGAAGTAATAAGATACTTCCACATAGGAAACTAATCAAATGAGAGTACAGCTAAGCATCTTGTATTTGCATCAAAGATATCAATATAATGAATATTGTAGTAAATACACAAAAGCACAAAAAATACTTCATAGTTTATAAACCTATTTTTATGAAAGTTATGTCAAACTGAAAGACTTTCCAGCTGGTATCAAATACTGTGGGAAGTTGCCACCAATGCTGTAATCTTTCTTTCATATTCGCATATATTAGAATGTGAATATATTAATAAAATGTATAAAAATTAATGTTTTACAATCCACCCATGTAATACTTTCGACTCCCCCTCTCAAGCTTTTATGTATGACTGAACTCATATTTGCCACTTACACCAGGAAGGTAACTAGGATTGACCATTGATACATATACCAGGCCCTATCACATTCACACACACTATGGTAAGTTGTATAAGGAGTTGGTTGTTTTCCTGTGTGTGTCTATCAAAAATCATTGCATTGTGATTAAAAAACATGCAGTTTGTGCTTAGACCACTGCTCCACTACGGAACACTTTGATCGGCATACAGACAGAAATTATATCGGGGAATGTAATAACTTGTGTTAGCTCAAAATATGTTCACAAACACCTTTATGAAGTCAAATTAAAGAAGTCGAATTGAAAAGAACAATATATCCAATACTAAACTGCAAAAGTACAGTAATTACTGAATATTTGGTAAATGTTATTACAGATATAGCTTATGCCATTTAGGCTTATGTCACACAGAGCTTTATTATGGTAGAGAAGAAGTCAATCCACCCTGCACCTGTCCTGTCATATGAAGTGTTGTGAATGAATCAGATCCACCAGCAGGCCCTGAAGGACTGGAAGGCAGTGGAAGGACAGGGACATGACAGGGCATGGAAGTTGACCTGGAAGCTAGGGAAAGGGCTTGTGGGAAATGTAGTTCAAAGAGGAAGGGTGGGAGGAGTGGAAAGGGGGAAAAGGATAGAGCCAAGAGAGATCGGCGCCATTTTGTACTCACAGCCCCCCGGCCGCTCGCTCGCCCTAGAGGGGAATAAGGGTGAGACTGGGTTTTTTCATAGTGTAGAGAAGGCAGAGTCATGGCGGAAGTTGGGTAGGTCTGAGGCTAGAGGTGCTGACAATTGGCCACTGTTAAAAGGAGAGGGACAAGGACAAAAGGACTAGGTGGTTTGCAAGTGGATCTCAAAAAGAGTAGACTTCAGTGGCTACTGGGGGAGAGATTCCACTGAATAGTTGTTAAGGTTACCAGGTTTGGAAATGTTTATATACGTAATGTTAATTTATGTTTAATTGGCTGTGGCCTTTTCAATCCACAAGGAAATGTGTGTGTGCGTATTTACTGAGGAAAGGGGAGAGTCCAGGTCTTGATGCTGCCCGTGTCATGTTAATACACACAGATGGCAGATTTTGGCCAGAAAAGTTTGCATTTAGTGGCCAAAAACCCCTGATGTGTACAGTGATCTCCATTATTAAACATATGGGGCAGGTTGGCCTTTTTACTGCTGGTTGGCATTGAGAAACTGTGTGACAGAAGCTTAGGTTGAATAACTGAGGATGCAGGAGATATAGACAACAGGGATGGAGTAGTAACAGGGAAACTGGAGAGGCAGGCTTCTTTGCAGAAAAGTAGACTTTGCAGACAGACAGCTTACTGAATAGGAGACTGGAGTGATTAACTACCAGGCAGCATTACTAAGTACGAAAATTAAACAATTCACAGACAGGCAGCTTATCGAAAAGGAGACTCAAGACAAAAGCAAAGTCAGATATTAAGCCAGGTCAGATCCAAATCAGTAGTCCCAATCAGCACAGTTAAGCTGGCCATAGACGCAAAGATCAGATCGCACGAATCCTTTATTCGTACGATTTTCGGACCGTGTGTGGAGAGTCCTGACATTTTTTGTCCCATGGAGATCGGTAGTGGACAAACCCTTTAATTACTACGGACCCAGGAAAAAGGGACATAACTACCTGAGTAGACTGAAAGGACCCTTTGGTGCCCAATTACATAGGGGAGACTGAGTGAGTAAACGTAATCCAAATCTCAGGGTCCTTACATTAAGAATATTTACACTCTTGCTTCCATGCTGAGGACCATACATAAAAGTAGTGTTAATTTAGCAAACTGTACTGCAGATCCAAAGTTATGGTTTCCAGATGTTACAGAAGAGTTTAGCCCCACCGATCTTCACATGTGATGATTGGTTGGACCGAACTCCTCTTTATGTTCACTATCATTAAACCATTATATTTCATGTGCACACAACTTCTCAAAACACATTGCTGGTCCTCAGACAACCCCCTTTAAGTCAGAAGAGGCAAAACCTTTCCCTATGTGACTTGTGAGACCCCAATTTGTGCAGTTTTATACATTTGGACAGCATTTGAATCATTTAAAATGAAGCAAGCAAGATATTTTATTTGAAAAATATGTTATTTCGTTACAGCATAAAAAAACATAGCTAAACTTCCAGGGATTGACATTTCTTCAGTAAAATACTTTATACAGGAAAAAGCGTAAAATAAAATTCAGACCATAGTCTATTCAAACCTATTCCAAGAACTTAGAAAGGGTGATGTATATGTGTGCAGAGATAAACCTGTGCAAAACAAAAAAATTAGAAATCCAAATCCATATTTACTCTAATGTAGATCCCTTTGTAGTATATTTGAAGTAATTTGTTGGTAATGTACTTTAATGTAAAACGACCACAGTAGTAACTGACAGTTAGGACACATGACCCTTCACTTGGCTCTGGACTGGTATGAACTGCTTTTATTGCTATTTTAGTTGACTAAGCTGCTCTCTGACTGCCAAATCTCATAAGTACTGTTGGCCAGTAACAATATATAGCTGTTCTCTTTGGATGGCCATTTAAATCCCAACTAGTTCCATTTAAGTCTGGAACCAGTTTAACTAGTTGAACTTCACAAGGCCCTGTGCTTCCACGAATGCAGAAAAACATATTTTTGCTTGATCTAAGTTTTCTTTCTCACTGAAGCACACCTTTTAAGCAAATGCCATGTAACTATATAGAACAATTAAATTCTTGTAAAAAAGAAAGCATAATATTTTGGTATGTTTCTGTTAAATGTTATTGAGGAACAAGAAAGCTAGAGTTGGAGACAGTTACATTCTCTCTTACAGAACTAGTTTTCCTATAGGCACATAGAAATTCTTTTTAAATATTTTCATTTTACAATTATCAAACCACAAAAAATATTCTAAAAAAAGTTTCCACTCACAAGCCGTAAGCAAAGAGAAACAACTGTTTATCTTATTAAATTGACTTAATTACAAATACGTCTTATATTGTGAATTTTAGATTGTGTGTGTGTGTATATATATATATATATATATATATATATATATATATATATATATATATATATATATATATATATATATATATATATAGTATTTTGCTGGTCCCTAAGCTCAGGTCAACTGACAACACAAAGCATGTACAGTCAATCAAAAGAAAAGCAAACAGTGAGCTACTGGGGGCAGTTTTGGAGGAACATATCTTTACTACTAAAGGGCTCTGATGGATTTGGGCTTATTCTGGACATACAGATAAGTAAAACATTTCTGGCCTAAAATAATTTTTTAATTTGATAGCACGGTACTAGGATACAGCACTAGCAATATGCTTATTCTTGCAAGTAATAAACACAAACACATACATTTAAGGAAAGGTAACCAAACAATGTTTGCAGCAGAACAGTATTTTTTCCATAAGAAATACAAGGTTTAAACGTTTTTTAAAAAAATAAAAAACATTTTTTACGTTTTTTTTTTACTTTTTATTATATTACGTGGCCTTTTAAATTCCAGTGCCCTCATGCAGTTGTTGAGATTAAAGAAGTTGAATTATGTCATAAAAGCAAGGAGCAAATGCTCTGTGATAATATGCTGTTCTACAACTGTAAGGCTTTTTCTATGGCTGTGGATGTAAAGTTGGAGGACATTCCCCTGCAACCTTGCTAAATACTGTACCTTGTTGGGATCCCTCAATCAGTAAGTCTACCTCAGTGCACTTTCCCATAGCAATAAATAATATATTTGCTTTAAATTTGTAACACAAAACAATTATGGGTCACAAATAATGGTAACTGCAGTAGTGCTATAATTAGCCCCACTGAATCATTTGTAAATTATCTATTGTCAGGGCACAAGTCCTAACACAAATAAACAATTTCAATCTACATGCGAGCTCCACTACCTAAACAGCAATTGAGACGACTCTCTTCTTTCACTTAAAGGGGCGGTTCACCTTTAAGGTAACGTTCATTGTGTTATAGAATGACTAATTCTAAGCAACTTTGCAATTGGTCTTCATTTTTTCTTTATTTCATAGTTTCTGCATAATTTGCCTTATTTTTCTGACTCTTTCCAGCTTTCAAATGGGAATTTATCTTTTTATTACTCGTCTTTCGATTCAGGCCCTCTCTTATTCGTATATCTGATTCAAATAAATGCCCTGTAACTAGGGGTTTGGATCCTAGTAACCATCTGAAATTGAAAACTGCAGAGCTGCTGAATAAAAAAAATTCAATAACTTCAAAACTACAAATAATAATAAGAAACCCAATTTCATTGCAACCCCACTTTACTAAATTTGTGGAGTTGATTCTTAAAGTGATACTGTCATCGGAAAACATGTTTTTTTTTTTCAAATGCATCAGTTAACAGTGCTACTTCAGCAGAATTCTGCACTGAAATACATTTCTCAAAAGAGCAAACAGATTTTTTTATATTCAATTTTGAAATCTGACATGGGGCAAGACATTTTGTCGATTTCCCAGCTGCCCCTGGTCATGTGACTTTAGGAGAGAAATGCTTTCTGGCAGGCTGCTGTTTTTCCTTCTCAATGTAACTGAATGTGTCTCAGTGGGACATGGGTTTTTACTATTGAGTGTTGTTCTTAGATCTACCAGGCAGCTGTTATCTTGTGTTAGGGAGCTGCTATCTGGTTACCTTCCCATTGTTCTTTTGTTTGGCTGCTGGGGGGGGGGAAGGGAGGGGGTGATATCACTCCAACTTGCAGTACAGCAGTAAAGAGTGATTGAAGTTTATCAGAGCACAAGTCACATGACTTGGGGCAGCTGGGGAATTGACAATATGTCTAGCCCCATGTCAGATTTCAAAATTGAATATAAAAAAATCTGTTTGCTTTTTTGAGAAACAGATTTCAGTGCACAATTCTGCTGGAACAGCACTATTAACTGATTCATTTTGAAGAAAAAACATGTTTCCCATGACAGTATCCCTTTAATATATTTTTGCTTTATTTTTGGGCTTAAGTGGTGCTGTTGGGTAAGACAAATCCCCAGGGAGATGTGATATAAGGGAGAGATTGGTGCTGCAGTTCCTGAAAGAAAAACAAATGAATGATGCCTGGGAACCTGGGGCTCCCCACCTCAGAAAGGTACCCAGCAGAATAATTAGACAGTGGTAGGATAGCGGTGAGAGTTTGTGGTAGGTTTATGACATGAGCAGAGGAGGCTCCAACATGGGGAGAGGAAGGAGTTTCCTGGCAGTACCTCACCCAGATGGAAGAGGGACCAGGTTAAGAAGGGGCTAGTGTACCTCAAAACAAGACTGACCTCTGTACTGAAAGTCTGTAAGAAGGTACAGTGTCCCTGACTGGAAGGAAGGAGAAGGGAAGCAGGCATCAGGTTGGGTTCCAGAGGCCTGGGATACCTTATGCTGGCATCATTGTTCTCCTGGGAATTTGTGGGACAATTAGTATTTCATAACTGTGCTGGTGACTGTAAATAAAGGGTTCCTGAGTTCATAAGCAACATCGTGTGAGCCTTCATTTATTCAATACTAAGGTGTGCTATAAGTTCCCCAGGTGTGTGAGGTCAAGCATTTCAAGAAGTTATATTCTACCACTTTACATTCTTCATCTCCTTAACTGTCATGGCAGGGTACCATGAGGCAGCCCCTGTAGTGATGTGCAGGTCGGGATTTCCCCGACCCGCACCCAACCCTATCCAGCCCTCCCTTAACTTCCAGGTTCCTTTTATAGACCTGCGCTGACCCAACCCACCGATGACGTCACAAAAGGGGCGGGACAAACAGGCACAGCGTCTATAAACGAAAAACTCGGAAGCCGGAAACAGGAGAAGAGCTCAACCCGCACCCGCTGGCCACCCACGAAGAAAAGTGCGAGGTCAGCCCGAACACGCCCGACCTGCGGGTCCCGTGGGTATCGGCCTGGGCCGCATATCACTAAGCACCTCCCATTCACCCTCAGAAGGGTTAGTTTTTTACTGACTATAAGGCAACATCACAGCTATCTAGATGCAAGCTGGCTGCAGAGATCTGCTGAGGTCTTGGAAGACTTATGGCCAAATGGTGCTCACTCCAGTAACCTATCCCAGACTAAGATAACATTTTTACAGCAGAGTGATGCAGAACATAGGCAGGCAAACATCAAGGGCTTGAAAAATTCAGCTGGTGTAGAAAATGTCACTTCTGCTTGTGTTCAGTTGTGTAGCACTCTACATAGGATCGCATTCTACACACACAAAAAAGAAAAAGTTGATATTAGGGATGTCAGTTGGTGCCTTTAAAGCTCACATAATATAGCAGACTTTCTCTTTTACAATTGTATTTTATTTTCCAGTCACTTCCATATGAAATTTGTAAGAATTCTGTTAATCAAAGTGATGTAAAGCTGAAGATGCATTTGTGTGCTCCCAAAAAATGTATTATGTGTAACAGTACAAACGCAAAATATTTGTCATATAACTATCGCTTTATCTACTATTTTACTCACACCTATATGGAAGTGGGGGAAAGCCAAACCAAAGTAAAAAAACTATTTTGGATCAACCATATATCTTTTTTTCCATCAAAGGGAAAAAAAACCTTGTTTACTGAGAAACTTTTGGAGCCACGTTTAATTTTACAAAGCTGTGAATTCCGCAGCCCGTCTCGAAATCTCCAAACAACAGAATCTTTTTTTTCTAATTTACCTCACCAGTCATTCTTCGGTATTACAAAGCTAATGCTAATATTTATATTCCACTGTTTAAATTGTAGATTAAGGAGGATTTTCTTTTTTCAGCTTTCAAAAACATCAGAAAATACTCCTTTTTTCTCTCGTCTGTATCATGCCGTCTCTGTTTGAAAAGACCTATTATTTAATGAAGTGCTAACATCTCTCTTTTGCTGTATTCCACACATGCCAAGTTTTTTTCTTAATAGAATCTATAGTCCCTTTTTTTCTACTTTAGGAAAATGTGTCCCTGCAAAATGAGAGAGAGAGAGACGTTGTCTTGCTGTGTAAGCAAACTCAAACATCCACTCCCCAGATCTTACTGTCTATTGTTGCCCAATTACTAATCCAAGGGAAGGATCAATAGGTTGCGATGCTCAGAGATTTGTTAAGGCTTCTGCTCTCTTTGAACTGAGCTTTTGTTAATAACAATGGCAGTTGAAAGTGATTTACTAGGTAATTCGGCATGATCTGAAGAAGCTGGTAGCACTGCAACGAGCCAAATGTCTGCTACAAACCCTAAGCAGTTTTGGGATTATGCTGAATTACCCTCCTCCCCACTAATGAGAACATGGGGCTGAAACAAAGATGATTCAGCCAGACACATCATTTTCCATTACTGTATGACTATTAAACTACAATCTTTTAGGAAATCGAAACTGTTGAAATGTGCTGCTGTTTCTGCTAAAGTGAAGTAATTGACAAGTACAAATATTCAATGTTCAGGTTTCTTTGAAATAATCTGAATATTGTCACTATTTTGAATAAAGCTATAAAGGTATTATAATGAATTGTTACTGTCAAATCCACTTTTCCTTCAATTTTTTATGAGGCTTTTACGGATTCGGTAATCTCAGTAAGGAAGCTCCGTATCAGCGATTGCGCAGTTGGAACATTTTCCCGGTTCTCTAGAACTGCACATGTGCCGAAAGTGACGAAAATTACAGAAGCCCCGGAAGAAAACCTGAAGATTACCGAATCGGCTGAAGATGGCCAACATAAGCTACGTTGCACTGACCGGCTTAGGGGTATTTACTTGTGTTAACTCCAGAGCAGGGGGAGGAGCAGGGAGGGGGGACCAGTGCCGGATTTACATAGTGGGCGCCCCTAGGCCCAAAGACGTTTGTCGCCCCTGTCCCCTCCCCTTTATTCGTGCAAATCTGGACCAGAGCAATGGGGATTTAAAAAAATATTGTATCTCCAGAGCATCCCCAGTGTTTTTGAATGTGGGTCTGGTTGGGCAGCATGCCGCCCCCCTAAAATCCTGCTGCCCTAGGCCCGGGCCTAGGTGGCCTTTCCACAAATTCGGGCCTGGGGGGGACTATGGAGGGTACGGGGTAGGGGTTTTTATTAGAAAGTGGGTTTAGTTCTCCTTTAACTGGGCTGATAGAAAACTATTTACATTGTCTTGAAAGGCCAATAAACCCTTTTATTTCCAGGCATATTTGGTTTAGAAGAAGGGGATTACCCATGCTGGCATAGGGTACATAGTACAGGTATGGGGCCTGTTATCCAGAATGCTTGGGACCTGGATCTTCATACCTTACTATAAAATCCTGTAAACAATAAACCCAATAGGCTGGTTCTGCTTCCAATAAGGATTACTTAAATCTAAGTTTGGATCAAGTAGAAGGTGCTGTTTTATTACTACAATAAAAGGAAATCATTTTAAAACATTTGGATTATTTGATTATAATGGAGTCTATGAGAGATGGCCTTTCTGTAATTTGGAACTTTCTGGACAACGGGTTTCCAGATTCCGGATACCATACCTGTATTGTGAAAATTAGGATATGAGCTTCTTTATGTTATGTGGTGTTTTTCAGGAATTCCCCCACCAAATACTGATCCTCTAAGGCTCAGTCATGTGCTCTCTACACAGCTCATCAACAATGAAAATAACAAATAACAAATATAATGAATATTATGAATGATGCTATAAGAGTGGCACTATCATCACTGAAAAAGTGCTGTACTCTCTGGTTATTGATGCATAAAGTGACACATCTCTGCTCCATTCTATCACCCCTGACAGAAGGAGCATTATAATTAATCAGAAAAGCCTCAGTAGTTGTTCATTCATCATTAACTTAAAGGAACAGTTCAGTGTAAAAATAAAACTGGTTAAAAGGGAAGACTGTTCAAAATAATATATGTTTCTAATATAGTTAGTTAGCCAAAAATTTAATGTACAAAGCCTGCTTTTCAGCTCCAACTCTGAGTTAGTCAGTGACTTTAAGGGGGGGCCACATGGTACATTTCTGTTCAGTGAGTTTGCAATGGATCCTCAGCATTCAGCTCAGATTCAAAAGCAACAATTATGAACCATGTGGCCCCCCTCAAGTCACCAAGAGAGCTGAAAAGCAGCTAGTAGTGTTCTGGCTATTATGTAAGACATCCAGTCACTTACTTTATTTTTATACTGAACTATTCCTTTAACCTTCTGGCCAACCAGAAAGAACAGCAGGGGGCGCTCCTGTTTTATACTCATGATATTAGCAGAATAAATTGTAAAAGCTCTCGGAATAGCACTTTTACATTAATTTGTTTGGGGTGTGTGCATGTGGTGCCTATGACTACACTGTTAGGAGATGTTTGTTTTTAGCTATAGGGAATAAAATTAAGTTCCCAAGCTGGTGGCTAAAGGAGTGCATAATTCTTCTTCGTATTTGTGTGCGATTCGCCTTTAATGCTGTATTAATGCAAGCAACAAATATACCATTTTTATTATGCAGTTCTAATAATTTTAACAGAATTATATAATCTTCTTTGATTGTGTCAATTTTAGAAATCAAACTAGCACAGATTGGCTGATGAACAGATTTAAGAGAAAAAGCAGTTGGAACACACAGCAGTAATATAACAGCCTCCATATACACAATGCTAAGACCTTAAAACACAGACAGATACATTAAGGGGCATTTAAAATTGTGTGCGCCAAAAATGAATGCTACCAAACCAACTGGTCATCCAGAAGCAGTGGGGATGCAAAACTCCCCAGTGCTTCTGTGCCTTAGAGCTCAGTGGCCAGCGCTAGGACCCTGCGGCAATGGTGGGCGGAGGTGAGTGGAAGTGGCCAGCACTGGGACCATGCGGGCCTTGGGGCACCGCTTAGTCAACACTGGTCCTGATAATAGTCCCACAGTTTTAGAGATACATTATATCCAGAAAATCATTTTTATAGATATATGAGAAACTTTTTTTTATTTTGCCTAGCCTTTCTATTTACTCAGTTTTTATTTTTACACTGAATTGTTCCTTTAAATCTGACCTGCATGCTAACAGTATGAGAAACATTTTTAACTAACATTCTGCCAGCCATTTAACAAGAGAGAGGCCCATTGCAGCATTTGTGGAAGACCATTCCCATCCCACCACACTGTTAAAGCCTAGAGGCTATCCACAGGCCCGGATTTGTGGCGAGAACACAAAGGCCCGGGCCTAGGGCGGCAAATTATTTGGGGCAGCATGCCATCTGGCCCCTTGCTGGGGAGCACTGGGGAGCTCCAATGTGTGCGCTTGCGTGGGTGGCGGTAGTATCGTGCAGTCATGCTGCTGCCGGGCGCTAGGGCCGCGCGCCTAGTGACGTCCGCGATCCGAATCCGGCCCTGGCTATCCATCCCCCTTTATTACATGTATGGGAGTTTGACCTAGAACCCTGTTGGCCAGAAAGCTCAAAATTTGGCAGTGCCATTTCATATAACTGAAACACATAATGCTTTCAGGTTCCCTGTAATAGTGATACAGTACGTTGTAATGGGCACTAACTAAGCTACAAATACCCACATTGATGGTAAAACTATTTTACTGTTCTTTTGAATATCTATTTTTTTAATCATTTTTTTCATTTCCTTGAGGCAAATGCTCTGTATTACAGAAACACAATTTATTCAGGTACCCAGTATTCTAGATATTAAATAATGTATTATTATAATGTACTCATTTGCTCCCAAACACATTTAATAAAATCAGAATTTTTGTTTAAATGTAAGCCTAATTTAGAATGGCTCCTCTGAGACCAATTGCAATGGCTGATCACGGTTGGTTCTGCTGCTGCATTATTATAGGGTCAATGACAGAAAATATTTAAAGCACTATTAGTAATACAAGGATATGGGAATCTCATGAAAGCTTGGCCTTACACTCAGTTATCTATTTGGCCACTAGATGTCACTGTTTGCCAAATACCAATTGTGATGGAAAGGGGGGGAAAAAGAAAGTTGAAATAGCATTTAAATGAAAAAAAGCGGCCCAAACCATTGCACGCATATACAGCACCTTCATTTGTTCTCAATTGTTTTAACGAATCCTACCCTAGAAATACATGCTCAGTGGAGTTTTTTGTACTGGTATTTAAGCACAGGTTAGGGTGTGATTAAACAAAGGAGAGGACTTATGGAACACTCTTGAATGTTATTTTTATATTATTATTCATGGGCAACATGAGCCCTTTATATGAGAAATGATTTGCAATTGGACTTTTTTTATTTTAATGTTCAGGAATTCTCCCTAGTGTTTCCCGTTATAAAATGTTGATTCATATCCTGGGAAATAGAGTAGGTTTTGATGAGAAGATATTCTCAAAGATGGGATTGTGATCAATTTAGTAAAGCTCTGCCATTCACAGTTTGGAAATTTAATTTGCCATCCTATTTGATGTCAAGATTGATCCAATATGTGGTTCCAAGGTACTTTAATAAAGAAAGGAAGTGAGAAATGTGTGAATTTCTAGAAACCTCAGCGGTACGAGATGTATAAACATTTGTTTACACTATTTGTTTATACTCTGAACATGTGAGTAGTGAAAGGCTATAAAACCTTGTAATTTGCACCAGAGTAGTTCATGTTCCAGGTGCCTTAGAACCTGATTATGTACAGGGATAAATCTGTTGGCAGTTATGAAAACAGATAAAAGATCCCTGTCGTAAGAAATCTTAAGCAATCATTACATTAGTTCCCTTTTTTCGGAAATGTCATTGTAGTTACAATGTTGCGTAAAATATCAGTCTGTTCAGATGTTACATTAAAACCAAGTTAAGCCTGTTTTATGTAGTTCAGTAGTAACAATAGAGGGAATAGGTATTAGAATTGGGAAGACCCAGAGTGAGTGACCACCCAATATACTCTCACTCCTCCAGACTCAGGGGCCATTGGTCCCATTCAAAGTGGAAACAACACTCATCAATAAGGGGCCGATTCACGAAGGGTCGAATATTGAGGGTTAATTAACCCTTGATATTCGACTAGGAACTAAAATCGTTCGACTTCGAATATCGAAGTAGAACGATTTTGCGCAAATCCTGCGATCGATCGATTCGAAGGATTTTAATCCAACGATCGAAGGAAAATCCTTCGATCAAAAAATCCCAGGCAAGCCTATGGGGACCTTACCCATAGGCTAACATTGACTTCGGTAGCTTTTAGCTGCCGAAGTAGGGGGTTGAAGTTTTTCTTAAAGAGACAGTACTTCGACTATCGAATGGTCGATTAGTCGAACGATTTTTAGTTCAAATCGTTCGATTTTCGTAGTGGAATGTCGAAGTAGCCCATTCGATGGTTGAAGTAGCCCAAAAAAACTTCGAAATTCAAATTTTTTTTAATTGGAACCCTTCACTCGAATTTAGTGAATCGGCCCCTAAATGTTGTTGCCTCTTTTATTGGAGGCAGAGAGATTTGGCTGTAGACAGAATTGTATACAAACCTAGTTTTATTCTCTTGGCATAAGTATCTGCAATCCCTCTTTCCTAACAAAATATATATTCACTGTGCCAACCAGCTGTCAAATAAGGCAGAACTGAGCCCTAAGCCGGAATCCTTATTTGTAGAAATACAATTAGGGGCCGATTCACGAAATTCGGGTGAAGGGTTAGAATAAAAAAATTCGAATTTCGAAGTATTTTTTGGGTATTTCGACCATCGAATTGGTTAAATTCGATCGAATTCGAACGATTCGAACGATTAGAAGTAAAAATCGTTTGACTATTCGACCATTCAATAGTCGAAGTACTGTCCCTTTAAGAAAAAGTTCGACCCCCTACTTCGGCAGCTAAAAGCTACCGAAGTCAATGTTAGAAGGTCCCCATAGGCTTTCCTGGGATTTTTTGATCGAAGGATTTTCCTTCGATCGTTTGATTAAAATCCTTCGAATCGTTCGATTCAAAGGATTTAATCGTTCGATCGAACGAAAAATCCTTTGATCGATCGATCGCAGGATTTGCGCAAAATCGTTCGACTTCGATATTCGAAGTCGAACGATTTTAGTTCCCAGTCGAATATCGAGGGTTAATTAACCCTCGATATTCGACCCTTCGTGAATCAGCCCCTAAGTATCAAGTATCAATCTCAAATATAGGTATTGGATTGAATATCTGGAGTGCTTGGGGTTTTCTGGATAAGGGATTTTTCCATAATACCGTAACATTTCAAAATGAAATAAACTCACCATTATGGATCCATGCAGCTTTGTTACCATCAAGTATGAGGTACTGTTTCATTACAATCATTTAAAAAAATTAAAATAATTTGCTTTTCTGGAGATCCTCCTAACAGGATATATCTAGCAATTGGTATTAATATCTCATTTCCAGTGCTCAAAGAAGCAATTATTCATTTCACAAATGCATACCCTTTAAGGCCCTTACTCTCAATGATGACATATTTGAGTGGATTTCTGGGATGTTCTGACTCGCTTACTGCCACGAAATCCATTTTCATTTTGCCAGATAATGTTCAGGTGTCCCATCATTCATGCACAAAATTGGCTCAATTTGTTTTGCTTGAATTTTTCCAACAATAGAAGGTAGTGGATGGATATATAATTTCAACAGCATTTGGCAAAAAGCCATTTGTATTTTTTTCTTTTAAAGGTTTTAGCAATGGAAAGCCCTAAGTCCGATTTCTTGTGCCAAGACTTGAGCAATGTTTTATGTCCCTTAATAATGTACTGCGCAGCATAGGTAGTATAAAGGAAGGTACTGCTATGAAATGTTCCAAGTAGAAAAAGAAGAAAAACCTAGGAGGGTAGAAGGGGCTAAATTTTGCATGAAATTATTTTTATCTACATAGAAAAGTTAGAGCTAAAACATGCTTTGTATTGTTTAGATCACTATTCATTTTTTTTTGTATCTGAAGATTCTTTAATACCCTGTGCTGACTATTTAAAACTGACTCCATTGTGAACCCTAAGGCTGTGAAAATGCTAGTAGATAAGTATGCAAAGGTCTCAAATGATTTTTTTGTTAAAATCTGCCTGACACTGCAAGTATGTAACCAACGGGAAGGCAAGGACCAGATTTAGATAACAGGCACCCCTAAGCCGCTGCCATTTGTCGCCCCATACTCTCCCCTTTATTAACACAAATTTTCATAATTGGGACCTGAGCAATGGGAATTGGTGCACAGGAAATTTTAAAAACTTAAAAAAGCCCAGGGTTGGGCTGGAGCATTGGGGGACCACCGGGGCTGAAAAATTAAGGGCTCTCCTGGCAGTCCCCGGGGGCCCCCTCCCGGCCTCCAAACTGGCAAAAGGAGCTGCTCTGCAACAGCTTAACGGCCTATTGGGGATGCAGGTCTGGGCCAGCGAGGGTTTCTTCCCGGTGTCCTGCCGGCCCAGTCCAACCTTTTTTCTTGCTACTAGATTAGCCACAATAGTGCAAGCTAGAATGCTATATTTATACTGAAGAATGGTGTACCATACATGAGTAAACTGATGTAGAAGTTATCTCTGTTTGTTTAGAATAGCAGCTGCCATATTAGTTTGGTGTGACATAATTTCCTGCCTGAGTCTCCCCCTGCTCCCTCATTGCTCTGGGCTCAGATTACAGCGGGGAGGTAAGGAGGGAGAAGGGAGGGGGAGGGGAGAGAGGAGCAAACAGAGCATGCTTAACCCTTCCATTGCCAGCTGATTTGGCCAATTTGGTACTCTTATAACAGCTTTTCAGGCCATGCAGCCTTTTATCAAGCTTGGCCTGAAACGCTGCTGTAATGCCCTAAGCACTAATAAAGGCTTTTTAAGTGAGAATAATTTATGGTGCTGTTCTAACGTTCCTGTTTATGGTTTTAGTGGAAAGTGACCATTGTAGAACGTGCACCACCATAAGAAGAAGTGATTAGTGTTGTGCTGACTGCTTGTCTTCAAAACCTTTCTACTCCAAAGCACCACGGCGCAAACCTTGCCTAAATTTGACGATTTTGGTTTCAAAACTCACCTCAAACCTTTCAACTTGAAACATCTTATCTCCCACATACTATAAGGTACCAAAATAAAACCTAAATATGAACACCCGGGATCCACTTAAAAGTTTGAGGCCCAATATGAATAGGTTCATCTAAGTATTTGGCATATAAGGGCCCCAAAATTAAGACACTCCATTCGAGCACCAGTTCTGTAATTCCAGATACAGCAAAATCAAACACATTTACAGCGTTTTTTGAGGGGCGAAGGTAGAAAAAAGTAAGTTCACCAAAGGAAACCATATATTTTTGGAAAGAACACATTCCTAAGAATCCAAATTGGGTATGCATGTCTTTCTACTCCAAAGCATCAAGCCGCAAAACTTTTATAAATTCGTCGATTTTGGGGACATTTCTGAAAATCACCTCAAAGCTTCTTTTCTGCAGTTTCTTTTCTCCCACATACTATTAGGTACCAAGATAAAACACCCTAAATATGAATGCCTGTGTTCCCGCTAAACAGTATTTATACCGAATGTACACAGGTTTATCAAAGTACATAGCATGTACAGATGCCAAAATCTACCTTTCGCATACTTATTTGATGGCTTACATTTACACTACATAAAACTGCCAGTTTTATGTAGGGTAAAAGCTACAAAAATTATGGTGACCCCTACAAACCATATATTTTTGGAAAATACACATTCTGACAAATCTCAAATGGGTATGCATGTCTTTCTTCTTCAAACGACCAAACTGCAAAGCTATATTTGCATATCTTTTTGGAAAGTACACATTCTGCCGAATCTAAAACGAGTTATTATGTCTTTCTACTCCAAATTGCCAAACAGCAAAACTATGCTAAAGGCAGTGTTTTTTATGGCATTTCTAAAATTCGCCTAAAAAGATTGCAATTTGTCAAATTTTTTTTCTCACCCAAGTTCTTACATACAATGGTAAAACACCCTACTAAACAATTTGATGCCCAATATGCATAGATATACCAAAGCAGGTGGCATGTACGGACCCCAAATGTAACATGTAATTTTCTTGGCTGCCAATTTGCCTTCTGTGATTAAAGCCCCCTGACTGCATGCCGCAAGACCCAATAACAGTACAAAGACCCCTGAAAACCATATATTTTTAGAAAGGACACATTATGACAAATCCAAAACCAGTAATTGTGTCTTTCTACTGCGAAATATTAAACTACAAAGCAACGCTAAAATAAATATAAGGAACAGCAATGCAAGGCAAATCAGTGATATAACAAAAAAAACGTTCTGACAGAGTGGTTAGCATTCAGAATACTTCATCCAATAGCCACGCTGTGAAATCAACAGTTTTTAGGGGAAAAACAAGAGGCAAAATGATAAAATTAAGAAATAAAAAAAGGTAAAAAAAAGTAAGTGTGTGCTTGTGTATGCATGTTTGTGCAGCTATAAAAAGTGTGTAAATTTGTGCAAGAGTGTGCAAAAGAAAAAAAAAACAGAAAAGCAAACTTGAATAAAATCAGCATAACTTAATTATGCATTATTAAAATCAAAATACATTACAATGGGCAGGGGAGAATAAGGCTTGACGTGATTCGTGACCACTCCATCACTTCATCATAAACTAATTAACTAATAAAGTTGTGCTGTGTATTCAAGTTTGGTTGACCACTCCATGCTTTCCCGGTGGTGAATGTGCAGCTTTCAAGTTCAAATCTGACACAGAGCCTGTAAATCTGTAACCTGTTTTTTAGAAGAGTAATTGGATATGAATGTCAGCACTCATTGCCTCTCTCTCTCTCTGTATATCACCGAAGTCACTGGTTTAGTAAACTCATTGGTGGGGTACATATTAATTACATATTAATGAAAATGGAAGCAGGTATTAAAATAAACAGGCATTTTACCAGTGTTGGTTCTTTTTTGCAGTCACACAGAATGATTAAAAAAATGTAGGCTTAATAGATATTTTAATAATCCAACTAGGTACTAACAATTTTGGATTAAGATAAACACATATTGAAAGATATGCTCTTGTACGTGTGTCATCTCAGTGTATTCCCTTGAAACATTAGAATGATGGATCTGACACACACACAAGGGTGTATTTCTTATACGTATTTCAGAATGATTTCACAGCTAGCTATTTCCATTTTTTTTACAGTTATGAAGTTTAAGGACAGCATGTGATGAATGCACTAGCAGGGCTATATTGCAAATTATATGGCAGCAGTTTTATGCCTTTATATTGTGCAACAATTTTGTAGTTTTCTGCATTTTGAGTGAAGATGCTGTGAAGCTGGGATTTCATTCTGGAGTCTGCACCTTTGACAAGAATCAGATTTTAACAAATGCAAAGCATTAATGTAAGCTGGATATCAACCCTTTGGGGTATATTTATCAAAAAGTGAAGTTAATAGTGAAGTTCCGCCACTAGAGTGAAATTCCGCCACTCTCCATTCATTTCTATGGGATTTTTATAGGCGTATTTATCAAAGGGTGAACTTTCACTTTTACCCATTGATAAATACGCCTTTCAAAATCCCATAGAAATGAATTGAGAGCTGCGGAATTTCACTCTAGTGGCAGAACTTCACTCTTTGATAAATTTACCCCTTTGGCTCTTTACCCATGGGCATTCACAAGCGTGAACTTCGTACGGCACAGTTTTATGTGTTCCATCACAAAGCAATTCCTTAATTGATCGAATTCTGCCTAATTCTGATGGCTATTAACACTGAACAAATAGGTTTGTTCAGTGTGATCAGTGTGCAAATATTCTTCTGAACACATAGGTACACATCTAAGGGGCAGATTCACTAACTTCGAGTGAAGGATTCGAATGAAAAAAACTTCGAATTTCGAAGTTTTTTTTGGGTACTTCGACCATCGAATTGGTTAAATTCAATCGAAATCGAACGAAATCGAACGATTCGAAGTAAAAATCGTTCGACTATTCGATAGTCAAAGTACTTTCCCTTTAAAAAAAACTTCGACCCCCTACTTCGGCAGATAAAACCTACCGAAGTCAATGTTAGCCTATGGGGAAGGTCCCCATAGGCTTGCTAAGCTTTTTTTGATCGAAGGATATTCATTAGATCGTTTGATTAAAATCCTTCGAATCGTTCGATTCGAAGGATTTAATCGTTCGATCGAACGAAAAATCCTTTGATCGTTCGATCGAACGTTTAGCGCTAAATCCTTCGACTTCGATATTCGAAGTCGAAGGATTTCAATTCGAGGGTCGAATTTCGAAGTATTTTTAACTTCGAAATTCGACCCTTAGTGAATCTGCCCCTAAATGTCATGGGAATTTAAAGTGATTATTGTCACACAACTATTGCATTCTCAATACAGAAGCTAGGGCTTGGATTCGGTTTAGTATTCAGTTAAATCTTGAGAGGATTCAGTATTTGGAGAATCCAAAAATTATGAATTATGTTCCTAAAGTTGGTCTTTTACCTCCCTGACAATATTTTAATATCCAAGAGCTTTAAGTTAATGACCCTTAAGATGTCCAATTTCAAGAACATTGAGTTCAGTAACATACTCCTGATTCATAGTTGCTTGGAAACAAAGGCTTATGATAAAGGGAGATAGAGAGCTTTAGAATGATAAGATGAATTTCAAAAGGCTCTTCGTATTAAAGAAAAATGCCAATAGCATATTGCAGCCAGCCTAGCATTTTCCAATGTATGTTTTCTCCCACATTTTCCAATTACAAACTTAAATTATCTTGAATCAAAATATTTTTAAGGGAAGCCTAACAGGACACTTTCAATGCCAAAAAAATATTCCTTCTAAGCCCAATAGAATCTCTTTGTCATCAACACAGTAATGGAGCAACACAGTATCAGGCAAAAATTATAACTGGCTAATTCTTGATTGTGCGTTTACAAATAACAGATTACCTAGCCTGTATTAAAGATAAAAAAGAAAACTAATTGTTCAGTTGCTTTTCATTTAGAATACACAACAGGTATGGGACATGTTATCCATGTTATGGATAACGGATCTTTCCATTATTTGGATCTTCATACCTTAAGTCTGCTAGAAAATCATGTTAACATTAAATTAGCACAATAGGCTGGTTCTGCTTCCAATAAGGATTAGTTATATCTTAGTTTGGTTCAAGTCCAACGTACTGTTTTATTATTACAGCGAAAAGGGAAATCATTTTGAAACATTTGGATTATTTGAATAAAATGGAGTCTATGAGTAGAGATGGCGCGAACTGTTCGCCGGCGAACTTGTTCGCGCGAACATCGGGTGTTCGCGCTCGCCGGAAGTTCGCGAACGTCGCGCGACGTTCGCCATTTTGGGTTCGCCATTGTTGGCGCTTTTTTTTGCCCTCTCACCCCAGACCAGCAGGTACATGGCAGCCAATCAGGAAGCTCTCCCCTGGACCACTCCCCTTCCCTATAAAAACCGAAGCCCTGCAGCGTTTTTTTCACTCTGCCTGTGTGTGCTGAAGAGATAGTGTAGGGAGAGAGCTGCTGCCTGTTAGTGATTTCAGGGACAGTTGAAAGTTTGCTGGCTAGTAATCGTTTTGATACTGCTCTGTTATTGGAGGGACAGAAGTCTGCAGGGGTTTGAGGGACATTTAAGCTTAGGTAGCTTTGCTGGCTAGTAATCTACCTTCTACTGCAGTGCTCTGTATGTAGCTGCAGTGGGCAGCTGTCCTGCTTCTGATCTCATCTGCTGACTGCTGCAATAACAGTAGTCCTTGTAAGGACTGCTTTTATTTATTTTTTTGTTGTTTTACTACTACTACTACTACTACTATAAGAGCCCAGTGCTATTAGTCTAGCAGTGTTGGGGAGTGGGACTGGTGTGCTAATCTGCTGCTCCTAGTAGTACACTATCTCTTCCAAGCACACACAGGCAGATTTTTCAGATACATTTTTGCCCTTGATCCCCCTCTGGCATGCCACTGTCCAGGTCGTTGCACCCTTTAAACAACTTTAAAATCATTTTTCTGGCCAGAAATGTCTTTTTTAGATGTTAAAGTTCGCCTTCCCATTGAAGTCTATGGGGTTCGCAAACCGTTCGCGAACCGCTCGCATTTTTGCGCAAGTTCGCGAATATGTTCGCGAACTTTTTTTCCGACGTTCGCTACATCCCTATCTATGAGAGATGGTCTTTCCGTAATTGTGAGCTTTCTGGATAAAGGGTTTCCAGATAATGACTCCCATACCTGTATAACTCATTTATAAATACTCAACATATTAACCCACAGCTACCTCTGGCCATTTACAAATCTGCCTGATGTACATACTGTAAATGATTCAAACTGACTTTCTTCTTTCCCCAAGCTCCCTTTTACCTCTATAAGCAACAAAGTTTAAAGAGTATACAATATAGAACATTAAAACATTACAATTTAAGTTCTGCATTTAAGTGTAATATTATGTTAAAAGGTTTATTTGATTAATAATTAGCCCAAAATTTAAATAGATCAGCAAGCAGAAGGTCAATATTTAAATAACATTTGCTGCAGACAGTATCTCAACTGTTGCAGCTACACTTGTCCTTATATGCAATAGGATGGTAGGCAAAGATTCTGTGTCACTTAGATTTTGAGCAGTTGCCCCTCACATACAGCAAAGAGCTCCTACTAGCTGACCGCATGACTTATTCCTAAGTAAACTTACCAGAAATATAGAACATTTTACACACTGGGAGTCTAATAGTGCGAGAGAGACTAAGAAATTGGTGTGAAAGTGCTACAAAACAAGCCCTGTATTTAACTGAAATATTGTATATAGCCTTGCACTGAAATTTACAGGTCACTTGCTTTAGTTCTTTAAATAATGCTTCTCTAGTAGTTGTGATTGACTAAAAGAAGCCACAGTATCATTGCTAGCCGTGAGAGGTTTGTGGGCAAGCATTAAGAAGTGCCCCTGCTCTTGTATATTCCATTTATTTATTTACTCCAACTGGGACCAGACTGCGTGCCTATGAAGTCTATTGTGTATGACTGAAAGTCTAACCATTCATGAGGTGGATTATCTTATGGCTATATGAGTAATTGTGGCCATAGCACCACATAGTTAAATGACCACAATGCTTGCATGCAGTTATATGAACTCTTTTACTGCCACTCTGACAGATGCTTTTGTGTATTGCTTTTCTGAGTGTGTGCAGCTTTTGTTGCTTAGGAATGACATACTAAAATTGAATGTACTTAGCCTGAGGAAGAGTAACTCAGCTTTCCTTTTTTCAGGTCAAAAAGAAAATGTTATACTCATACTACATTTGATAAGATTTAAAACTCAATAAATGTAGTAGTTCTATTAAGAAATGCTGAATCAGGTATCCTAGAAATACACTATATAGTATCCAAGCACCCCTTTTTTGGATTTTAGCAACATCCACTTTCACCTGATATCCAAACTGTCTCTACAAACTACATCAGTAGAAGACCTATTGATCCACAATGTGGGTTTTGATAGGTGAACACAGACCTAACATAACCATACTTATTGCTACGTGTTGGCTGGAGTGGTGTCAATGTCTGAAATATTTGACTCTACAGTAGTTGAAATGTGTGCTCCAGAGCAATGAATAGCATTGCGCCACCTGACTGTCTAATGATGAGTCTGGGTGTGACAATGCCACAGCAATTCGACATTTATATTGTGATATTGGCTCTAAAGTTTAGTGGTGGAGGATTAATGGACTAGGGCTGCCTTTCATGGTTTATGCTAAGACCCTTAGGTCTAGTGACAGCAAGCATTCGTGCTAAAGTGTGCAATGACCATATTGAAAATGCTGTGGGTCTGATCTCAACCATAACATTCCATCCTCACTAATACCCTTGTAGTTGAAGGGAAGCATATATTTCAATATTTAGTGGAAACCTCTCCAGGATAGTAAAATCAACAAAACGAGGGCCAACTTCATATTAGTGCCTTCGGATTCAAAGTGAGATGGAGATGTTGGATAATCAGATGTCTAGATACTTTTGGTGATATAGTTTACCTTTGAGATGATAACTTAAAGAAAAAACCCAGAACACATCAAGCCATGCTTCATTCTAATAGTGGAAGTGATGGAAAGCATATGTGTCAAGGATTGGGTAGGGGGCACTGTGGAGGCAGATGATGTAGGTTGAATCCTTAAAGGAGGGGCTGTAAAGCTGGACACGTAGGGGAGGGACAGGATCAGGATGAAGAGGGCAATGAGTCTGAACAGGACTATATAGATCAGGATGGAGTGGGCGGAGAACAGGAGCAGACTGAACAGACTGGAGAGGACAGGATGGAGCAGGCGGAGAACAGGAGCAGACTGGACAAGATGGAGTGGGCATAGAGCAGGAGCAGACTGGACAGGACAGGACAGGACTAGAGCAGGAACAATATTTTTTTTTCAAATGCTAACAAACCCCCAGAACAAATATCAGGCTTATGTTCCACAGGAAGAGCAGGGCACACACAGGCAGAGCAGGGCGCACGCAGGCAGAGCAGGGCACACACAGGCAGTGTATGGCACACACAGGCAGAGCAGGGCACACACATGGAGCATATGGAAGACAGAACAGAGCAAGAGATAAGGAAACCTATCAGGTCTAATATGTACTACATACAGTGACACAGTGCTGGTGCCCCATTAGCATTTTGTATAAAGTGTGAACAGGTGAACAATGTGGGCAGTTTCAGTCTGGGTCTCATATGTGAACAGTACAGGGCTTTAGGGGTGTGTCACAGGTGTGAACAATGCAGGGGAATCACAGGTGTGAACAATACAGGTGATTAGTCTGAATTTGAGGTTTAAACAATGCAGGGGCCGGTTAATCTCTGTAGTAATAACACTTAAAGTTTACACATGGTAAACAATCACAGCAGGTAGGTGGGGGGGCCACACAAGGGGGCTGTGTGGGCCGCATGTGGCGGTGTGGCTCGTGTGGCCCACGGGCCGCTAGTTGGACAGCCCTGTTATAGGGTATATCACTGTATTATCTAAAGAGTGATATTTTAGGATTATGCTGCATATTAAATCCGGAATTACAGATTGCAGATTTTTCTCTCCTTTGATTAAATTACCTGTGCAATCCGTGTGCTGTTTTTATGTGGGGTATTTTTCAGTTAAATAAATTGTGATTTTTAAAGACATTATGAGATGATATTTACACTGTATTCAATTTTATACTGTATTGGCAAATTAGTTTTGGTTGAGGGAACAATTTTATATTTTAACTTGATTAAGAATATACTTATTTCTCCCATTTGACTTTAGAGTAGACAAACATTCACTGTTAACATCACCTATAACAGGAGTTACCATATAAAGTATATATCAGACAAATTTCTTAGCACCTGTGCAGTGTTATCTTGGCTAACCTTTTTATTCTTGCCATGCCTCCTTGAAAAGGCTTTTTTATAAAAAACAACTTGCATTATTTCGTGAAAATGTATTCCACTTGGAACCTGTGCAAATTGAGAATGCTGGAGGTATACACCTGAGCCCTGCAATAGAAACAACGTTTAGGCATTTTGGAGAAGGAGATGCGTTTTTTATCTAGCTGTAATTGGAAAAGATGGTCTGAGCTTCTACAAGAATGGAAGATAGAAGCACTCCATATTGATAAGGATATCTTCACTCTAATTGATTTTCAAGGACTTGCTCATACAAGTGACGGTCAAAAAGAACGATTGCTGTACATATTGCTTCTCCTTTGCGCATTACAAAAGGGAATTGAATATCATCTGATAAACTTAAATTTCTTGTTCAGTAAAAAAAGACTTTTCAGGCAAAGAAGACATACTGTATTACAAGGTTGATATGCTTTGAAACAAATTGTTTCCATCTAAGGGGGTTGTGTATAAAAGCAAGCAGATCTATGTGAATTGATTATTTTGAGAGCCCAGGCTATGTACTCTTCTATCACTGTAAAACAAATAGCCGTATGATTTGTTTTGCCAGACCTTCTGTTTGGGGAGGGATAGTTTATTAAATCAAGTTTTTCATTATTAATCTGCAAGGCCAATGGCTCAAGGCATTTCTGGATATTAAACTCTAGGAAGAGTATTGCCAGTTCTGTGTGTATGTGCATTAAAATAAACTGCCTAACCAGTCTTCAGCCTTAAGCTGTCTTCTATGTTTTGAGGAACAACAGGAATTACTTTGTCAATAAGGAGGAGTGTTTTTATCCTGGATTAAGGATGTTCATAGCATGTGCATATTACTCCATGCCACATTTCAGTCTGTAGTCAACAGTTGAAGCTAATGCAGAAGCAACTGTATAATATGCAAGTACAGTAGGAACAGATACGTTTCCTCCCAAGCTGACAGGGTTTTTTGATGTTCAAGAAATATTTCTATGAAGGACCATTGATCTCCAATAAACTGGAATTTTTAGCTATCTGTGTAAAAACAAACCTTTAAATATACATCACTTTCCCAAATAGAACTTCTAGTTTTCCCCCAATATGCAATATTTCTTCCACATCTGCTTGTTGCTACATAGTTTGGAGCAGTGTCCGGCTTCTATAACCATAAAAAATGGAAGTTTAGTCTCTCATTGGCAAGGTGGATTACAAAGGTTGGTGGGTCAATGATGAAGCAACAAACTGGTTTTATAAGAAGAAAAATAGTGATTCATAAAACCTGTGAAGGCAAGAGAGCAATGTGAGTATTGTAGAACCTATATACAATGGCCAAAATGCTGAATACTTTTTATTCTTGATTTTCCTTCTCCTTCAATGCTGGAGAATCATCATTCTCACAACAGAAAACTATGCTTGCTACTTCATAAACTTGACCAACAGAATATTAGACATATATTGAGACTTGAGATATTGTGACTGGGCTGACCTATACAGATAATAAATATGTAATTGAGCTGGTGTCCTGCAAAAAAAAGGTCACTTTCCATCTCAGAAAAGGATCAAGGAGTCTATAGGCCTCAGCTATCGTGTTTGATTACAAAAAAATTGGATATGATTAGGGAAGCGAACATTCATTTTCCATCACTTCATGCCTTGTATATAATCTCCCCATTTCTATTCGTAATAGCTGTGTGCTTGTCTCAATATCTGAAGCTAACTTGGATGACTTCTTTGTGAATTGAAGTTACCCTAAATACAGGTGCTGGACCAAGCTGCACTGATCCCAAAGAGCACTGCTACACCAAGCTGTCCCTTTCCCACTGCTACTGGATGCCTGCTCACCCCTCCACCAACCAGTTGTTCATTACCCCTCATTCAATTACAATCTTCACCCTTTTGTGTCCTAGGCAGCCTACTCCAAGTTCCAACCCTACTTTAAGTTATGATTGAAAAACAAAGCAACTATTACTTTTTGCTGAAGGACAGGGGCCTGGTAAAATTGCAAAATTTTGGAGAAATGATGTAAACCACAAATTTGGTTTGCAAACAGTTTTGCTCAGGAATGCAAATTTCAGCCATTTTGTTTTTATAAAGCAACTGGAATTTTTATTGTATCAGTGAATATTTGGCTCTAGATTTGAGAATATTTTTATAATTCAGATGCTGAGATGTTGCATTTGTTCTTTCTTTGTCTTGTGATGATAAGTTTGAACTAATGATATCAAACAATGTACAAAGTATCCACTGAATATTTTATAGGAGTTACGTGAGACCCTACATTTAGTGTTTATCACATAAACCTTCTCTGAACAAAAAAAATCCTTAAATGGTAGAAACCTGTTTGTTCTGTCTCATATTTGTTCTGTATTACATTTGTGTCTTGCTTTGAAGACTGAAATGAAAATGGTTTTCCTCTTTTTCAGTATGTATTAATAGGTATTCTCTTTTGAACAGTTCTCTGTGTCCAGCGTATTCGTTCCCCATATTATTATCTTGCCAAATCCAGTTCTACCTTCTGGAGATGAAGACTGATTTAAAAGTTTACAATCCCAACATATTGACTTAATCATGGGATGCCTCTCTTTGATCATTCTGATCATTAAATAACATTGTAAAAGAGCTACAAGGTTTTAATGAGGCCAAACTGTCCAGTATGCAAAAAAAAAAGCCACAATGAATGAAATATTTCTGCTTTTAATGACTGGGAGAGCTGCCTTAAATGGAACATGAAGCTTTTGCCATTTGAACAAGGTGATACATTTATAACATTTTATCTTGGTAATATGGGAGATATAAGAGTTCTTTTGAACAGAAGTTTCCAAATGAGAGAGTCAGTAAAAGTGAGCTTTAAATCTGGAAAACAAAATTAGAAATATTCTACGAGAAGACAAAAAATTAAAATGCTCAAGGGCTATGCAATTGCAGCCACTCTGGCTCTAGTTTCTATATAGAAAATACAGCCTAACCTTGATGCAAATTATTCACTAATATGGCAAAGCAATGAGTGTTTGAGGCCACATCAGAGCTATCCTTTATCTGCTGATCAGTCACAAGATTTCTCACGATTCGGAAACATTTACAAATGTGTCTGTTAATATTCAATATGAGATTTTGGAGACCTGCAGGTATTGGGTAAATATACATCTGGTCAGACAATATCTAAAAGGGGCTCATTTAATGCTACAAGCTAAGTGCTAGAGAACTAAGGGGCACAAAGTTCCCTTAGTTCCAATCTATTGAACACTTGTGCCTATACTACTGGCAGGTTAAGATGGAATAAACTGTTTGAATATCAGTGGTTTGAATGTATCTGCTGCATTACTACAGTTGAAGAAGCCAGACAACTACAATAACGCTTTAGGAAAATTAATCCAAATGAAGAGAAATGTCAAGACAGCAGAAATAACCTTAACCAAAATGGCCACAGAAGCAAAGGTTGCTAAGCAAGCTGCAGTTTGCACCGTACACCTCGTTTAGAAACCAGAGCAAGGTGCAGAGTACAGTTTACACAGAGCCCTGTACTTAACACCTGCTTATTGATCTTAAACTTCTTGCTTTCACCAGCATGCCCTGATTGTACATTCTGAGCTTATTAAAT
This sequence comes from Xenopus petersii, assembly GCA_038501925.1. Taxonomy (NCBI): domain Eukaryota; kingdom Metazoa; phylum Chordata; class Amphibia; order Anura; family Pipidae; genus Xenopus; species Xenopus petersii. The sequence goes on along the minus strand of CM076675.1, from coordinate 84,011,866 downwards.
TAAACTCAGGTACTCAATATGATTCAAAAATGAAGTTTGTTTACACATAGATCACCTTCTCTGATACATTTTTAAAAATAGTTCTCTATAATTTCATGTAAAATTATTGTTTTGTGCTGAATCATTGCTGTCATTTACTGTGGGGTAATCTAAAAAGTCAATAACATTTATTATCATTTTGATATTGTGTTGATATAGATACACAGTATTCATGATTATACACAGTATTCATGATTATACCTCCAGTGAATAAGAATACCTATGTAAAATAACAAATCAACTTGCCAGTTCTGTGCTTTGAAATTTGAGTGGAAATTCCAAATTCATCTTGTAACTCTGCATTACTAGTCTTTTTCCTGAGTATAACTTTCTATACAGATTTGGAACATCCAATAGCAAAATCTGGTCATAGTTGAGATATGCTATAAAATATGCATGACAATTGGTTTAGTTACCCATACTTTAAATTGAAAATATATTGAATGCATAAAGCATTTTTTCAATGTATAGTGATATTTAGAAAATGTATTTTTTGTCCAGATGGGACAAGAAGGATTTAGATGCTATTAAAGGAATTTTATAGCTATTAGACCAAAACCCAGCTGGTGTAAATGTATGGAAAGTGAACAGAAAAGTGAATGCAGAGTTTGAGCATTACAGGCAAATATGTATAACATCATTAAGACTGGGCGTTGCAGGAAACCAGGGCGTTTCTAGACTTGACGGTTCAGACCCACACCCTGGGTCTTTTTGATCTTTTTTATAATGTGAATGTTTTAATAATATGGTATTGTTGTGTTGGAAAGAATATGATGTCGTTTCAAAATAGTCCAATGTTTCTTTCACAGAAATGTAATTACATAATTGAACAGGTGAGAGGACATTCTGTGTATACATTTCTGTTCGTTGAAGGCTGGTACTTTAGGAAACCAACAACATCTTCTAATGATGAGTTAAAGGACAACATTTGATGAACTTATAACAAGGTGGATCAGAAAGTTTGGTTAGACAGAATCAAAGTTATTTGTTTGTAGACCCAATCAAGCCAATAGGTATCAATAAAGAGATATTACAGTATGTATTCTGCACTAGGATAGGTTCTATGGTTAAGTTATAAGAACCACTGATGCCTAATTATTGTGCACTGCATCGAGTTACAGTTGTAAAAAACTCCACACCGTTGTCCGGAGCAATGGTGCTGCTCATTTTATTATAGCCTATGACAGGTTCCCACAGAGTAAGAGTCAGGACAGCAAGTCTCTTCAAGAAAAAATGGCTTTTATTTCAGCTGGTAGCAATAATAAAAAATAATGGCAGTTTTCTTTCCAAAAACATTAAAAAAATATAAGTTCAATAATAACAAAAAGGCAGTCAAAATACAGACCTTCCACGCAGGTGAATGTGTGTGTGCACAAGCACATAGGATCCTTAATGTCAGGATCCCAAACTCTCTTTCCCTGTCTCTCCCAGCTATTGCTGTTCAGAGACTGACCAGCCTGAGCGAAGGCAAGTCTGACGCAAGAGGTAATGTTCTTTAAAATCCGCATCTTAATAAATTTGTTTAGTTACGTCAATTCGCCAGAACAAAAATTCGCCTGGCGTTAGAGTGCGTAGTAGCGCTAGAGTCTATCTCCTTCACTAACGAATTTAGCCCAGCACCAATTAGAAAATCGGCGAAGTCCCGAAATGACGCACACGCTGGTAAATTTTCACAGGGATTTGTTTTTTACAGGTAGACACAATCTCTGTAGATAAAATTGTGACCATTAAAATACTAAGCAAATAGCTTGTGTGCTTATCAGTGAACTGTTCCTCTGTGCACCCACAATTTTTTGCACATTGCCTTTCTTAGTAATCTAGCTTTACCAATTTTAAAAGTAGACAGGGTGCCAGTAAGGACACACCCCCAAAGTCTTATAATAGATAAAGCTGAGCAGCCAAGTTTACTGAAATATTTATGGCCCCCTCTAGACCATGCAAGAGGTGTCATCTCTATGAATGAAATTGGCTTACTTTCATGAATGCTGTAACGCAGGGATTTCTCATGTTTGCTGTGTTCCCAAAATGGATTTAGGGCTTGTCTTCTGTCAACAGTAATATTAGTTAAAAAACAATTTTATTTCTCATTCTGGCAGCAGTGATCATTCCAGGATGATTCCACTGAGCATAATGTCATTTCTTTTGAGAACATTTGAGACTTATGCAATATTAATGAAATGCTGATCTACCAATCAGATCACTTTTATCTTGTTAATACATGTACTCGGGATTCAGTCTGAATTTAAAGTTTATTTAGGCAGAATGTTATATGAAACATATTTATTATTATATGTACCATTACAAATAATTATATTTAAATATTACTTATAATTTCATATTCAATTTAGTAGATTATGCTAACTGATCTATAAAGGAACTTTGTACTGAAAACTTTTTGGAAGTGTAAAACGTAACAGATTTTGGCCCAGATTTAATTCAGTGAGAAGAATGATCTCCTGATTCAATTACCGTACAGATTTTTCCTTCGATGGAGCTTTCATGTGAATGATCATGAGATTTATTTTTTTCATGTAACTGAACCTGGAACCTTATGAGAAAGTTATTTTAAAGCCAAGCAAGCCTTCTACCATTTTTATCTCTTAACTCAACATTGGAAGTCAGTCTTGTATTATTAGTTCATGCATGAAGTCAAAGGTAAACAAGTAGCCTTTGAAAACTGAAACATGTTGAGTGTAGGTAGAGGAGAGAAGAATATTTCTATTACCGGTATGTAATACTCCTATAGACAGAGGAGGACAGGTGCACACCCTCTCAAACTTGCATATGCTCCACTATATATCTCCCAGATGGTGGACCTCTTACTATGTGCATATCTGTAATTTATTCCAATGTTTATAAATGTCCCTGTATTACCAAACACTTAAAATGTATCACTTTCTATTACCAACAAAGGGGCACACTTAACCTGCCTTTCAAAAGCGATATACTCGGCAGGAAAACTGTGATCTGATACTGTGTGAAATGGAAGTTCAATTTGTTCTAATAACAACTAATTATATGTAATCCCTGGGCACGAGGTGATGTACCAGCAATATCCTCTAACCATCCAAGAAACCTCATTGTGGTAAAATAATATATTTTATTCTTAAATGCTTTAAAAAAACAAGGCAACATTTATTAATTCACTATACTTATTTTCTTATTTATAGGTGAAGGCATTTTGTATGCATTTTGGGATGTTATACAGTTTTGTGTCATAACATTGTATTTGTGTAACTGTTATGGCTGATTGGTGATGAAAAAAAAGTCATACAATGTGCTTGTTACTTTAGACAGCATGTTGCATCTATATTGGCTTTGCACACTTGCAACATCTGCCTCCTAAAATCCTATTAAGGAACTTGGCAGATATTTGCATACCCTAAGAATGCCAAAGATACACTTTTTACAGCTCCAGTAGGTTGGTTTTATTTTTGTAGGACTTCACTTGGAATTATCTCTGCTCCAGATGTGTTTAAACACATTAACAGACATTCTAGAGGGACTGGAAAACAGGAACTTTAAAGGGTTAGATTCATGTTTATGGATGAAGACAGTAAGAACACAGTGCACCTCTGAATTGGAATATCTCAAACTTTCTAGCCCACTACATAAATTTGTCCCTACTGCCCTAATCACTGTGGGTTATTTTTACAATATTTGTTTATATTTTTTAACCTGAAGTTTAAAGTACATTTTATTTTAATCTTAATGTTCCGAGAAAATCTGTCTGTATGCTGTTGGGTAAGCATACAGGCAGGGTTTAGTCATAGAAAGTTTTGACAGTCTATGGGGGAACAAATTTGTGAATAAAAATTTGCATGTTGCAATGTAATATTCTTCATTACGTTTTTATTGGATTGCGAAACGTAATTGCGCATTATGAACCTTTAACACCTGCTTCAAGGAGGTGTTAACCTTCAACTTTTTCATTAAGAAGCTTTATTACATACACTGCACACTATCGGAAACTATAAAATTCCCAATCGCTATCCTACTGTCACGCGACGGTCAAAGTGTTCGTAAAGGCAAAATTGTTCACTTTGCGAACATTTATTCAAACAATTTATTGCAAACAATTTACGAGCGATTTTTGCATTAGAGACCAATATTACATTTCCCCATATAAGTTTTCATAAAATATATGTTAGGTGTTGCTAAATGCTCTATGAACAACTTTGAAAACATGATAAAATAACATGCAAGGATTGATTTCCCCAACAAAGATTTTATTATATAATAATAAATTAATAGTTATGGGATCAATTATCCGGAAACCCATTATCCAGAAAGCTCTGAATTACAGAAAGGCCATCTACCATAGACTCTATTTTATCCAAATAATCCAAATGTTTAAGTATGATTTCCTTTTTCTCTGCAATAATAAAACAGTACCATGTACTTGACCCAAACTAAGATATACAGTAATTAATCGTTATTGGAAGCAAAACCAGCCTATAGGGTTTATTTAATGTCTACATGATTTTCAAGTAGACTTAAGGTATGAAAAACCAAATTACGGAAAGATACGTTATCTGGAAAACCCCAGGTCTTGAGCATTCTGGATAACGGTCCCATACCTGTATGCTTATACTTATACTAACTGTAAATCTTATAGGGGAACTATCATGAAAATGAAAAGTAAAACACTTTGTAAATACAATCAATTAAATATTCTGCATAGTTTCTGAAATAATCAAGTTTATCTTTACTATTCCTCTCTCAGCATCTGTTTCTCTTCATTCTGTCTTCATGCAGCAGTTGGATGTCATTGACAGAGCTCATATAACCAGGTGAAATAGTAATGCAAACTGAATTACAATATGCCTGGATACAACCTATTTTAAGTAATTTTTAACCTCTGCAGGGATTGCTTTGAATACGTATAAATTAAAGTGGAACTCCGGCTTCCAAACCAAAATTTGATAAAGAGGCCCACATAACACAGAAACCCCTAATATATCCACCTGTTTCTTTGAAAAATATGAATAAATGCCATTTTCTATGCTGCAATCCAACTGTTTAACAGTTCTCTTCTTTCTGTATCATTTGAAATCCTGGCAGGGAAGGAGGGACTAAAACACTGATGTTACAAATTGCAACAACTTCTCCACAGCTTACAGACAGCATGCATAACCCACAATTCATTGCACTGTAATGTTTCTTTCCTATTGAAATCTCATGTGCATGCTGAGGACAGCTGGCTGTTGATACAAAGTAACAGTAGTCAGCCAGCTCAGCAAAGTAGTCAGACAGATCAGCAGGAGAGCAGGGGGCTAGGCTTAGGGAACTGTTCCAAACCATTACAAATCATGAAAAGTCTGCATATTTTTTAATTTATATATATTGCAAAGTTGCTTGAAATTGTGTTTTCTTTTCAAAAAGCTTAAGTTATGTTTTTGTGGAGTTCCCCTTTAAGATACTTCATGCATATTTCAGCAATAAATTATTTAATTACACTTGATTATCTTATATTTGTACTGTAATAAATTTTGTAGAAATCAAAAAAAAAATGTGTTGAAATAAACTTATTCAGAGTGTGGCTCTAAGCACCATTGCAATTTACAAAAAAAAGTCATGGCCTCCAATGGATTTGGTGTGAGAAAAAATGTGAGCAAAAAATCCCATTGACTCCAATGCATTTGACGTGAGAGAAAACAGCCACTAATTCCAATTTGGTGCAAGAAAAAAAATCCCATTGATTCCAATGCATTTAACATGAGAAAAAATGTGGCAAAAAATGCCCGTTGACTCAATTGCATTTGGCAAAATATCAGCAAAATTTCACTATTTTGGCAATTTTTTTGCAGTTATGTGCATATTCTGGCAAAACAGGGCCGTTTCACTCATCACTAGTCACTGACACTCTGTCCTTCAAAAAGCTGTTAAGCTGGAAGTATAAAATGTCCAAAATGCTAATATTTGAGAAACTACTAAAAATAAAAAATTAATAAAAACTACAAAGTACAGAGTAAACAACCACTCTAAATAAATGTAATTTTCTTGGTTTTATATCCCTCAAAAGACAAAGTTGATTTACTTTAGTGATGCAAAGATTCCTTAAATGACACAAATGAATTTTGATGTTTAAATTACTGATTTTTGTTTGTCAAATTTTCGCTGCAATCATGTCTTGTCATTATTAGTGCACCTCTCAACCTAACTTTTTTTTCTCTGTGTCGCTAATGACAAATGAGCCATGATATTTGAAAGCTGGGCATTCTAAATTGCTAAACTACAGAAAAAACAAAGGGCACTATTCAACTTAAAGCTGAAACTCACCAAAGTATAATGTAGTCCAAGTGTAGTCCAACCTTAGACCCTCACTTCAAGGGAGTGGACAAACCATAACGATGCAGAAAAGAACAGGCAACGAGCACAAAAAATGACACAAAAAAAGTAGTAAAAGAATAATATAATATTTTCGCTGACTCCTGCTTATATCAGTTTGTTGAGTTGTTTGCAACAGGAAATAAAATCTTAGGCTGGGGAACTCAAAAAAAAAATAATGAATTATTTTAACAATAGGTGAGAAAAACCAACAATTGCTATTTTTGGAATTAGTTATTAGTTTAACATCCACTACAGTTTAGCAGAATATATATTTTTGTAATATTGACACTCCTTTTTAAGCAGCGCATTCAATACAGACATCAGTATGAAAAAGTTAAACCTCTGACACTCTTGCAATCTTCTGCTTTTTAGTGACCTTTTACACATTTCTCTCTGTTGGCACAAGGGCTGTTTGAAGCATAACAGATCGGGTGTAAATGCAGAGTAGTTATTGTCCAAGCATTCAGAGAATTTTTGGGACAGCAGGCCACGCTAGGTTTCCAGCAACCCCTTTGGGATCGTTTCTCATGCTTGAGTTATTTGTGTCCCCAACACATTTTACTTTTGAATGTGGTTCATGTGGGTTTAAGACAATGGGAGCCTCTGATTTAAAGCACATACACTATGTTCTTTTGGAACAAGAAGTAAAATTTGCTATTGCTTATTAAATCTCTTTAGAACCATTTGGTTATGCAAACATCATTGGTCAACATCAGCAGAACAAATCCATAAATTGTATGACGTTTATTAGATGTTTATGTGTTGTTTGTTTGTTTTTGCAGTCTGATATAATTGTCTTTGACCAAGACAATTTATTTAGACATGGCACCTTCCCAAGTTGGTCTCTCATTCTCACACTATGTAAATATCAAGGTAGAGTATGTTCCCAGAAAGGACTTGTTCGTGCCTAACAGGCTATTACAAACCCATTTGTTGCAGGAACAAACCCTAAAGGGATTGCAGAATTGATATATCCAGAATGCTTGACATTGCAGAAATGTGAATGATAACAGATGGTTATTTAGTTTCTCAGGAGTTACTGATACTGTGATAATTAAAAGCCTCATTTAAGAATTTAGAAAAGGTACTTGCTGTTATAATGCTCCAGAACACTAGTTGCTACTTGCAGAAACAGAAGGGCCAGGGGGACCTGTTGATCCAGACCTGCTCCCTCGCCAGAAACCCCCATGCAAGGTTAGACTGGGGAGCCCAGGGCCCATCTTAAAGGACCTGCCTTAAAACCCCCACCAGACCCCGGCTGCAGCCCCGCAAGTACACCTTCTTTATCTGGGGCTGGAGAGGGAGGTTAGGGGCAGCAAGGACAGAGAGAGCAAGTCTGGGACAGCAGGGTCCACTGGATTTTTCCCCAGTGCCCCGCCGGCACAGTCTGACCCTTCTCCCATGGCCCAAAATAACATACATGTTGGTGGGCCCCAGACCCCCCCTAATGCTGGCTATTTGAGTAGCAATTCTCTTATTCATCCCACACTGATGAAAAGCATGCAAGTTCCCACATAGATACTAAAGAACACATTAACTATCACCACAAAAGAGATTCTACTTTGCAATATATTTGGTACAAGGTGAGGTAGAGACATAGTTTGAAATTCTGTTGCTGCAAGAAAATAAGGCCATTTGAATCTTGCTTAAAGGGACAGTATACCCTCTTGCTCAATATGTGCTCAATAAATAAGGCTTGTGCTTTTTGCCTATTGTTTTAATTAGGAAATATGTTTGGTTTTTGCAATTTCTTGACAAAACAGGGCAAAATCTGAAAATGAAAGTAAAGTCTTCTTCTGAGCAATATATTTCAATATATTTGGTAAAAAAAGAAAAGGTTCCAGCTTTGCCCAGCTAGCTCTGCATACAATGTTGATTGGGCATAGCATATGTGGTGTATAGGAATGAATGGCTTATATGTCTAATTTTATTTCTTCTTTAAAAACTTTGCCCAGCTAGCTCTGCATACAATGTTGATTGGGCATAGCATATGTGGTGTATAGGAATGAATGGCTTATATGTCTAATTTTATTTCTTTTTTAAAAATGAGAATCTATAAAATGCAATTAAAAGATTATTTTGTAAGAGCCATTTTTGTTGACTCAGTTCCAGGTGCTTTTTATTATTGATATGAGAGGGGAAAGGTGTTTAAAAAGATATGTATTGCCACGTGTATCCCAGGTATTTAATGTATTTATTTCTGTGTGGTAAGTCAATTCATTGAAAGTGTAGTAAATGTTTAAAGGTGGCTTGTTGTGTCATGGAAACCCATGGTTTGGTGTCTGTATAATAGGACCAATCAACAATTCTGTTTAATTCTAAGGAGTGGTAGTATTTAAATATGTTCATAAGAGAGGCACTTCCTTTGATTTTGCATTCAGTGTTTTACATTTTACCCTATTGAATTGTTTGATCCTATTTGGATTGACTATATGGTGTATTTTGTAGTGATGGGCAAATTAATTCGCCAGGCGCGAATTCGCGACGAATAAATTCGCAAAACGCCTGCGAAAATTCACCCGAAAAAATTCACCCGCGGCAAAAAAAATTTTCAGCAGTGTCAAAAAAAAAAAACGGACGCCGACGTAAACAACAGCCACCAGCGTCAAAAACTTTGTTTCGCGAATTTTTCTGTGAAACGCCGCATATTCGCCCATCACTAGTATTTTGTGCAGTTATGGCTTCTACTGAGGTAGTCAGTACTTAATATGGTTGGTTGAGTACACATTCCTCAAACCATTGTGCTCCCATACATAATAGCAGATATGAGCATGTGCAGTGAGACCCTACAGCAGCCCAGTGGGGACAGAACCTGCACAATGTTGCTAACTCAAAGTCAACATGAGAGGGTCATAAATCTGTTGAAACCTTTTCCAACTGTATATTGTTCCTTTTTCTAAGGCTATTCTACTTCTCAGTTAATAAAGAAATCCTCTGTATAAGTTCCACATTATTAATACAGCAATTGTTTGAGGGGCTTTAGTGCCAGATAAAACAACACTGGCCAAAGAACCAGAACAGTAATCATATTATTAGCCCAAAACTTTTCTTTTTATTTTTGTTACATAGTCTAATATAATCATTATACTAAAATATTTTTTATGATATATGTGAATAGTATGCACATTCAACAGAATTAATAGAGTAAGATTTAGAAGCTTTTCTCTGAAATAGAACGGCATTTAAACAGGGTTCACGATCAGAAAAGAAAACAGAAATTGGTCTGCTTCTGCAGACATATCAGCACTGTTCCTGTGCAGTTTTCTTATTTATTATGTTTCATTTAACCTCAACAAGTCCAGCAAATATAATTTATTTTGCATTTGTCAGTCAGGTTTACTTTGGTTTTAACCCCATAATCCTATTGATTCCTTCATTATACCACAGTGCTGGGATTTATTTCACAATATTGAGAGGGCTTTGCACATTAATCTTCCACTCCTTTGGAAATGGTCAATCCAAGCAATTCATTATAGTAGTTTTTTTCCCTCTGTACTGGAACTTTTCTTTCTTCCTGTAAGGCCTGGATTTATTCCCAAGCAACTAATTGAGATTTGTTAGAGTTTGTGTCTTCTAAGGTTGGAAACAAAGGGAAATGGCAGCTAACAGGTATATTTATGATTTTTTAATAGGAAATCCATCCTACATTGGACCATATTCTAGTCACATTGATGCACTTTACAGTCACTACTAAATATATCAAAATCTTATTAGTATCTCTCTTTGTGGTCTACCCTGTAATACATAGTGAATTTACTATTACTTTAATTTACAATGTATGTGTGATTTTTAAAATGTGTGATTTTTAAAATGTTATATCTATATCTTTAAATATGTGTTGGAGTTGCCATACCGTGTAATTGAAAGCTCTTGACTAACCCTAAATGATGAATAATAAAGAGCTTTATAAGATGAGTCCTTGTTTCACTTAGCAAGGAAAACAATTATGACTTTTAAAATCCAGAAACTGTCTCTGTAATGTTTTACTAAAGTCTTTTATATGTCGCTCTGTTTTATACTTACGTAGCAACACTAATCAGGAATTTGCTGATAGGCTTGATAGCATGTATATGTGGTTCTAAGGTAAAAGATTTCAGTAGCCAATATGTATACCAGTATTGCTTGGTATATAGATACAGTTGGCCCAAAGACTGAGTATGTAAAGAGTGTCCTAAGCTAAGGCTTAGTTGACCCTATCGACACTCTGATCATTCAAATGAAAAACCTCAGCAATAAAATCATTTTAAGTGGCTTTAAAGGAGAACAAAACCCCCCTAGGTACAAAAGCCCCATTCAACTTCCCTCCACTGGTCCCCTCATCTCTCCCTTCCTGCACAGTCTATTATGTAAAAAAAATGTCTCCATTTGAAAACCTGAGCTATAAACACAGAGTAGCTCAGCTGAGTTCCCAGGCATCATCTTCTGTCCATTCAGATACTCTTCGCAGTGGAAGTGGATTCCTGACAAGCTCGAATTGCTCCTGCAGGTGGGTGCGTGTCTGCGCTGAGATACTAAGGGAGTTATTTATCAGAATCCGAAAAGTTCTCAATGTTTTCAGAAAACTACTCTGACCAAATCTTCACAGGCTTTTCCCCCTATTTATCAATACATTTTTCAAAAAATTTCTTGTGCGGGAAAATTTTTTATATAAACATGAAAAAATCTGAATCGTACAAATTTTCAGGATTTGTCACCAAAAACGGTGACTTTTTCATATTTGACGCAAGAAACCTGTGAGTTTTTCGGGTTATTGAAGGAAACCCAGTGTATGTCAGGATATCAATGGGACATCTGCCTTCTACAGACTTCTACATTAACTCAGCAGGTCTGAGTTGGAGTACTTTTTTATTCTGACATCTCACTGTCGGGGTTTGATCAATCATGAAAAATTTGAGTTTTTTTTCTACAAAAAATAGTGCTTTTCCCCTTTAAAAGTCTGACCAAAGACTTTTATAAATAACCCCCTCAGAGTATCATAATGGGCAGAAGATGGAGTCTGGGGACTCCTGCTGCGCTACTCTGCATTTTTAGCTCAGGATTTCAAACGGGAACTTTTTCACATAATAGACTGTGCGGGGAGAAAGAAATGAGAGAGGCCGAAGGAGGGTAGTTAAGGGAGGCTCTTGTACCTAAGGTGGTTTAGTTCTCCTTTAAATCAAATGGTAACATATTGTGTGCTGACTGTGGCATTAAACGGTAAATATCAAAAACTTGAGTATCAGAATTTGCCTGTTCTGACCATACTTTTACTTTTCAAATAACTAGCATTTTATCTCTACTAGTACAATGGAGGAATAAAGAGTGTGCTGTACATAATCTTGATGGTCTTAATGATTCCCATGGTTCATACCATGGTGCTTTTATGAGATAATATGAGCACAGAGGAAAAAGAGTAGACTGTAGACGGAATATTTATATGAATTTTAGGGGAGATCAAATAATAACCATTACAACTATTTATTACTTACTTATATACAGTGCTTGTTGATATTGCTCAGGTGGATAGTAAATTCATTTGATCAGGAGAAAAAGAATTTGGGAGTGTAATATTATAGCACTATCTGCAAACAGCAGTAAACAATCAATATACCTTTGGAACCTACCAGAGAATTTTAGATACAGTAAAACCAGACCCAATCTTGTCAGAGAATAATACTCAAGGTAGCAGATGGTTGGCTGTTGTTCATAGAACAGAATTGTACAAAATATTAATGGACCTGTAGTGCTAAGCCGCTTAAAGCCTTTGCAGAACTGTATAATAGAAAATGGAAAAACAGAGAATTGCTACATGATTTAATTATACTTCAAATTATTCTACATCGTCATCTTCATGCCATTTCAAATGAAACTTTAAAGTATTTCAGTAAGGATTCAGTGTTTCAGACACTTAACTGGGGGACCTGGGTGAAGAGCAAACGCTCTGATTTTATTGTTGTTTTAATTTGGCTTCAGAAATAATTAAAGGGGATAATTCCATGTGTTTTCTTTACAAACATGCACAATCATAAACGGTAATTCTACAATCCTTAAGTACCAGGGAAGCTGAAGAAGAAACAGACAGCTGGTGTGCGTGAAATGACAAAATATATTTTCCCCTTGAGAACTTATTAGTCTTTTTGGTTACATTCTTCATCCCCATCATCAAATCTCACCAGTCATAGCATCTGCAATTGGATTTACTTATCTCCAAGGCAATGATTTTCCAATGCGTTTTCTTTTGTTTTGTTTTTATGTTATACCTTAAGAATCGTTTCAATTGCACAATCAGCCAAAATAAAATCTGCAGGTTTACCATCTATATGTTTGTATTACTGTTTCTAGGGGCATGTTTCCATAGGGACGTGATGAGTTTAGCAGCAATTGATGAGTGCATGAACCGTGAGTGCAGTGAAAGAGGAGGCAGCTGATGTTTTCTCTGACTACTAAATTGCAGGTTAAAAGTCTATTGGTTTTCCAACTATGCTCAAAAAAAAAAAAAAAACATTTTAAGGTCCTATTTATTTCTATTAGATGATGGATAGTTTTGGAATTCAGTTTTATTTTATTTGTCGAAGTGTACAAAAAAGGTGTAAAGAATATCTTCTTTCCAAGTCTAAAATATACAAACTGTTTTTAAGATAACAGTACCAAACAGGTCAGTTCCAAACCAATATTAGGTTTTTATTTTCAAACAAACTCTCTCTATGAATGGAAGGAAATATTACTGAAAAATACAGTAGACACCTATGTTTGTATAAAATGATTACTGTGGTTTCCCACTTGAAACTCACAACAAAATAAAACATTCTCATGTAGCCATGTAACATAATAATGATGGCAACATTTATGTTTCCTTATATACAATTGACTACTAAAGGAGTAGTAAAGGAGTTTTAAAGGAGTAGTTCCCCTTTAAGTAAACTTTTGGTATTTTAATAGAACGGCCAATTCTAATGGCCAATTAAATTGTTCTTCACTATTTATTTTTTATAGTTCTTTAATTATTTGTATTTTATTAGTTCTTCTTCTGATTCTTTCCAGGTTTCGATTGGGGGTCACTGACAAATTATCTGTAAAGCTACAAATGTATTGTTATTGCTACTTTTGATTGCTCATCTTTCTATTCAGGTCCTTTCCTATTCATTTTACTGTCTCTTATTCAAATCAATATGTGGTTGGTAGGGTAATTTGGACCCTAGCAACCAGATTACTGAAATTGCAAACTGGAAAGCTGCTGAATAAAAGTTAAATGGTCACAATACAATGTGGTAGTAGAGGAAAGTTTACCATTTAGTAATCCATCTTCACACATAACATATATATCCAAAGCTATTTTATTTAATACATGTTATAGTGAAATTATAGTGAAATTATTATAATATGGTTTAATTTTTGGCTTGGAAAATCCACAAATTAAATAAATGGAATAAATATCCTCTCTGTGACTGAATGAAGGCTGAATGTAAGAGGGCCTATATAGAAAATTAAGTTGCATAAAGAAATGAATGAATAAAAGTGCCTGGATTCAACAGGTTGGACAGCAATAGCCAGCAAATAATTACAAAAAATGATTAATTACTTCCACTGCATGTCCCTTTAGAAGTTTTTCAGATACCATGGCAATTCCTATTGGGCATTCCTTTAGTCTGTAATAATAACCTAAATATAACGCAATAACTCAAATACATTTTATATATAACTCAGTAATTACTTAAAAAGGTATTGGAATTTTGAGGGTCTTTTTGCATAAACGTTATCTAAATAATAATATAAATAGAAAATGATCCCATGCACTAGGAAGTAATATTCTTTGTACAATCAGAAAAAATTGAGGTTAATGTAAACTTCTTTTTCCAACACTACATTTCCCAACTGAACTCTGCATCACCTATTGTTTCCCATTGTGATATGAATACTCTATGTGATATTTTTGCTCTGTGGCCATTTTAATATAAAACAAAATATACAGATCTCATTCTTTGTATTCTTTGTTTTGTGTGTGGAAAGTGATTATTATACTAGTGCACATCAACCCTGCAGGAGATATAAGCCTCAGGGAATGTTTCTCCAATGGTTTCATTCTCTCATTTGATTGCAGTTTTTATTGCTGCCCTTACAATTTCCTTGCAATAAATCCTAACCCCTTCTCTTGTTAGTTGTCTGTTAGAAGTACAGTTGTGGACATTCAAAAGCAGTTAGAATATTAACAAACTATGACTTATATACCATTGTATCATATTCTGTAAGAATGATTTCTGCATAATGAACTAATAAAATGTAACACTGCATCTGCAATGGGAATCTATAAATTGAAGCAGGATATATAGTAAATGTATTTTAATTGATCTCCATCTATTTGATTCAAAGCATTCTTTTCTACTATGGTACCCAGTAAGCAATAGGAAATATTATATATTTAGGGTGTAGAATCACTAACAAGCATGTTTACTTGTCTGGAATTTCTGTTTTCAGTTTGAAAATAAATAAGGCAATAAATACCGAACAAGTATTGGCTAAGGACTATATATTGCAACTTTCACTATATGTTACATTTTATCATTTACTGTATTTATTTAGTCAGTTAACATTTAGTTAACAGCTATTGAATAGTAAATGCATTTAGCTACATGACTCTATAGTCAGATCTGTGAATAAGTGAATCATTACTTTGAGCCAATGGTTTTAAAGTACCAATTTACCACAAAATAACAAATAAAGAGCAAAAACACATGTGGAGTTGTATGTACTTAATCCCTATAACTAGCGAATTTAAAAAGGAAGAACAAACTGAGACAGACTCATTAAGGAAAGCTGGTGCTGAAGAATGAAAAAAAGTGGATTCCCTCTTGAGGCATAATTGGCAGTGGCTTCAGGCTGGGTTTTTTGCCTTCCTCTGGATGAAAACAGTGGATATATGATAATGTATTTTAAGTTTTATTTGTCACAGCAGTGGTAGGCCTTGCCAGAGTACTGCACTGGTAAATTTAGAAGAGGGAGAAAGGAGGTTCTCTCCTGTGACTGCACAGTGGGTTGATGGGTGGCTTGTGCTGGGTAACAGCCTGCTTGTATTTCCTATAATTGACACACTGCAGATTCCAGACCAACAGCAGGGCTGCTGAACTCTCATGGTAGGAGATGCAGCTTCTGCTCTTAGCAGAGTTTGGGGCCATCCTCTCTGTAGGTAGAGGCAGCCTAATATTGCGATCTCTTATGGAATTCTAGCTTTGAATATTGCCTTGGGGTGAGGCTGGAAAGGTCCTATTTATTTTATTAAATGTGAATAAATGCAGTGGCCATTTTCACCATTTCTGGCTCCGGCTTTCTCATTACGGTATGTAACAATGGGGTTCAATGGGATAGCTGAAGGTGAAGTGTCAATTGAGGCATCCCCTTGTCAAGTAAAGCTGCAGTTTAACTTACTTGATAATATGACTTAGGTGTACATATCCAAGGCCTTGAGCAAAGGATAAACAACTTCGGTCAGAATACAGGAAAGAAGGCACACACTAGCTGATAATGCCCTCCCTGAACCCATAGCTGCAGATTTTACTCAAGCAAAAATAAGCAAGTTATAAGCATGCCAGTGAATATATAATACATTTACAAAAGTTGATCAAATGTATAAAATCAATGTTAAATGTAACAGATCTTTTTTCGGGAATATATATAATAAATGTACATAAAGTTAGGTGTTGAATGTATTAGCATGATTGAGGTGTTATTAAACCTTCCAGGGAGAGGTGTCAAAACAGCATTGTCTGTGGCAGACAATAGATGTCGCAACCCACCGCCTCTATTCAATCTTGGTTTTTCAGTTTTTACATTTATGGCTTCATTAATATCTCTTTTGAACCAGTCCCTCTCACTAGAATCTGGACTTGGCAGTCTTCAAACGTGTGTCATTTTCTTTTAGATGTAGGTACATGGCTTAATCCTAAACAGAGGAGCTATCTCTTCTGTGCTGCTCCATATGCTGGTGTAACTCTTGTTTGGTTTGGTCACATCCTTGTGGATTATGATAAACAGATTATGCACAGCAAGTCGAGTTGATTTTACTTATTTCTACAGATATAACATGACCTGGATGAATGAGAATCTCCACAAACAGCTATTAAAGTTACATTTTTCACCTTATTTCTTTCTAAAGCAGCTCTAGGAAGAGGGGTTACTGACTTTGTAAACTGTTCTAAATTGATACAATTATTTGATACATTTTTTATCTTTGGCCCTGCTGAGCAGAATCCCTGAGTTTCATTAAAGACAGCTGTTGGAATTGATACAATAGTTTCTAATACTCAATAGATGCTAAAAGAAAGAAATCAACTAATGTAGCAAATCGTCTCCGCCTGGACACTGGGCTGCCAGACAGAAACACCAGAGATAGAAACATTAAACTTACATTTTGGAAAAAAAGGTAAAGAAATAAAAGATGGAAAGTTATTGAAAAAAGTATATCCTATGGCGAGCATGTAATCAACTGAACTGAAAAAAAAGGGATTGGAAGGGGAACAATCCCTTTAATGAAAACCCAAAATAACCCTAAGCAATAAAAAAAAAATTAATAAGATTTATTATGCTACAAAGATGTAAAATATCTGAATCTGAAAATACTCCAGCTAAAACCCATCAAAGTCCTGTAAAAATAAAAGGCAGAGTTTCCTTTTACAATTGGAAGATGTTTTTTGCCTTGAGGGTTTCGAGCTATTTGATGCTGGTTTTCATTCTGAAAAAGTTTTTCAGGCAAAAATTCTAAAAAGTTGCACTATTCAAATTAGCGCACAATCTTTTTAGACTTTTCCCGAACATACAATTTTTGTTCAGATTTTTTTTTAGTAAATTAAGCTTAATCATGGTTGGGAGTTAGGTTGAATTTTTATTTTTAAAATAATGAAAATTAGGGCTTTAATAAATAACCCACCATTGTATCTACCAAAAAGAAGAACTGATTAAGCCTATTTGTGTTTTCTTTATTCATTATAACCACCTTATTTCCATTATTTAATAGAGCCACATTTTTAGTCTGCATATTTTTACTATTAATATACTTAACTTAATTTTTGGGTTAGTCTTAGCCTTTGCAGCAATTAGTTCCTTACTTTCTATTTTTGCCATCCTGGTTGATTACTGTTTAATAGCACTTGTTATAGTTTATATATTCTTTAAATGCAGCTTCTGTACTTTGCCATTTTTAAATCCTTTCCTTGTCATTCCTATTATCTTCCTTAAAGGAGAAATATCGCAGAAATGAAAATTTATTATAAGCTTCAGCATACTAAAATAAGAAGTTTTCTAAATATAATCAATTTAAAATTCTGTACTGTTTCTGAAATAATCAAGTTCATCTTCACTATCCCTCTATTAACATCTGTTTCTCCTCATTCTCTCTTAATGTAGCATGTAGTAGTGTCAGATATTCATTGACAGTTAGATCCATATGTTTTATGGGGGGGTCTCGTTTTGCCCAGAAGATGTATTAGAGCTCACTCTATTAAAATCACCAGACATCATGTCTCTCTACATGCAGAATTTGTGCAAAAGGCAATTGTTTGTTAGATTTTGTTTGTACTGGAATCAGTTATATAAGTGAGCTCTAATATATCTGCTAGGAAAGGAAGCTCCCTATAAGATATATTGGATCTAACTGTCAATGATTATCTGACACCCAACTGCTGCATGAAGACAGAATGAAGAGAAACAGATGCTGAGCTGACAAAAACTTGATTATTTCAGAAACCATGAAGAATTTTTAATTTATTGTATTTATGAAGTTTCTTATTTCAGTATGGTGGAGCTTATATTAAAATTTCATTTTCACAATAGTTCCCCTTTAAATTAAAATCTGTCAGTAATCTAAACCTATTGTATTTTACAGAGTTTATTGCTTATCTGTTGTGTAAACTTGGGATATTTTAAAATTTAAATGGCCGCCCCATGGCTACACAGCAGCTTATTCATATAGGGGCACATTTACTAAGGGTCAAAGTGAATTTGAAGTCTTTTTTGGGTACTTCGACCACTGAATAGGCCAAATTCGACTTCGACTTTGATTCGAATTGAAAATACTTTGAATATTCGACCATTCGAAAATTGAAGTACTGTCTCTTTAAAAAACTTTGACTTAAACCTTACACCTTAAACCTGGCAAAAATTGCTATGTTAGCCTATAGCGACCTCCTAGAACCTATAGCCAACATTTGGCTAGGTTTTTAGAAGTTGAAGTTTTTCGATTCAAACAATTTCTACCATTGATGGAACGATTTTATTTTGATCGAAAACTGCTAAATTTAATTTAAAAAAAACTGAATTTTTTCAATTTGATGGTCGAATTTCGAAGTTTTAGAACTTCGAAATTCGACCCTTAGTAAATGTGCCCCATAAACTGTAGTAATGTTTCTGAAGCAAACACGATTCTTACCAGTACAGGGTAATGGTACATTATATTTAAATACATATAAAACAATTTCATGCTTTGGCATTAATGTTCCATTAATTATTGGGAAGATAAATCAAGCCACTTACATGCTGCTTAGAAAGTTCAACCCTCGTAAGCTGAGTGTTCTGTAGCAGAGTGTCATGCTGGGCCATAGGTGAGTGGCTAGCAGGTAGGAGCCTTGGTTCTGTGTAACACGGATACAGCGGGTATTTAAGGTGCGGATACACAGAAACATTTTGTCACATAGAGAAGATTTATTAATGCAAATGCAGGCAATACAGCTGGTTAAATCCAAAAGGGTCAGTGGTCAGTGGTCAGAGGCAGGCTGCAGACGAGTGGTCCGATTAACTGGCAGAAGGTCAGGACTGGTGGCAAACTTGGAGAGTAAACTGTCCGAGGTCAGGCTGAAGGCAGAAAATGGTCAAAGAGACAGGCAAAGGTCAAATACCAGGAGATGCAATAGTCAAAGGGAACAGGGAACAGGGCCACAGAGCAGAGAACCAGGCAGGACAAAGGCAGGAACAGGGAACAAGGCAGGAATCAGGCACAGGAGTCACAGGAGAAAGAAGTCTCAGGAGCAAAGAGTCACAGTAGCAAGGAATAATAGCTTTGGGGCTTCAATGATCAAGCATTTGGGGATTGTTTGTAACAGGCGTATAAAGTCCCTTGATTGGCAAATTACAAACACTTGGGTTTCATGAGACAGGAGGACGTAAGCAAATACATAAGGTAACCAGAGTGTCTTTAATCATTTGCGTAGAGAGAGATCCAAAGGTATCCAATGGTTCAGTTAGGTAATGCAGAAAGTATATAGTTCAGAACTCAATTCCAGGTAATTTCTGACACTGAGACTGGACAAATTGCAGCAGTCAACCACATCAAGATTTCTGCATGACAATAGTCTGGCACATAAAATGCCATGCAAAAGCATGTGTTGAGTTTGCCAAAATTATGAGTGTGAGCTACAATGTTAAAAAGGTTTAGTGGTCTTCATCTTTGCAATATTTGTGATGAAATTATAACACTGCTCACACCTCAAAAAAACCCACCAGTGAAATACGCTTGTGGTAGTGTGATGCTGTTTGACTGTTTTTCATTAGCAGGTATTGGGTATCTTGGTGAAATTGATGGAAGAATGGATGGTGCTAAATACATGGTAATTGGTCTTTGGACAAAGCTCATGGGATCAGGAAAAAGCAATTTCCTGATATTCAATTTTTAAAAGCTAAATTTGGTTGCACTCCTGATAATTTTTAATTTAGTAGATATAAGCAATATACATTCAAAACATTGGTTTATTTTAAGTTCAAATTAATCTACAATTAATTTACAGAGGTTTAATTTCAGAAGTAGGAAAATATTGATCCATACTTATTCAATAAAGCTTAAGGGTAGGACTCCACGAGCATTTTCGGCACAATCCGAAAGGTAAGTAATAGAATTGTTGCATGGTGCAGCGTTATCTGACGCGACACGAGTGTTGGATGCAGACGCAGCGTGCAGTGTCGTGTCGCATGCGTTTTGTCGCAGCGCGTCGGATTGCGCCGAAAACGCTTGTGGAGTCCTACCCTAAAGCTTAAATCTGCAAGCAGCATTATCTATTTTTAGAAATTCAATCCCACCTTTGCCATCCAACATTTCATTAAGGCCCCCCCTCTAGTGCATAATAATTCTATAAATACATCAAAATTGATAACACTCACTTTGTTCAGAACGAATAACCATTTACTCTAGATATTATCCTTATTTCCTTGAGTGCTTGGTCCCATCTACTGTTTAGTGGCTCCTGTGGTAGATCCCTAGTATAGGATCCTCCAGTTTGGATGCATAGGGCAAATATGGAAAAATTTGTTGGGACTTTTTTCATTGGATACATAAAGAGACAAAACAAATTATATTGAAGTCAATGGTCTGTGTATATGTAAACCTAAAGGAGGGTTTAGTAACATGAAACCAATTGAGTTTATGCTTTTGAATAAATTTGCCACTTATGACTTCAGTGAAACTGTACTTTACTGGCTCCTTGAGGTAACGGTTTCATTTTGTTATGTGTTGTTTGAAATCAGGTTTTTTATGTATCTCATGCACATATGTTTCTGGTTCATTTGATTATTTTCACAAGTTCCTTATTATTTAACCGCCCACAATGAAGAATTGACAATTTGCATCTGTATTCAATTGAATTATCACTTTTAAGGGGCAGAATACATATTGTGGAAGCCAAATGGATCTAGTGACACGAAACTTGTGTACAGAAGCTTACCTCTTTGTGGCAACTATTTTTAAACCTTCTTGTACAAAATAATGATTTTAATTTACTACTTAACAAGGGTGGATGGCTATTTCTTCTGGCTATACTGCGCTGAAGTTTATAGTAAGTTCTTACTCTGTGTTTTACTTGGAGTAGTATTTCTATGCTACTCTTGCCAGGGTTCAGTCTAGCAAAACATGCTATTTAAATTGACTTGGGAGTCTATATTCAGTTACTTCTTTGGGGGTTCCAGCTATACATAATTGTATGAAGATATATTTCTGCAAGCAAAGCAGCGTATTATAAAACAAACAGAGAGTTTATTTGAAACAAAATTATAGAACAAGTGGATCTTTATATAAAAACCCACATGCTTCATCTAAGAATGATTTATTTAAATGTGCGGAATATGAGAATATTTTTATGTACCTTTTATGAAGTATATTAAGCAAGTCAGGGGTGGGACTTGGGTCAATGTTAAGCATTGCTGTCTTGCAGTCTGGAGTCTCACCTTGGCATCATCTCTAAAGAATTTTTATGTTCTCCCTGTGTATGCTTGGGCTTCCTCTACATTCTCTGGTTTCCTTCCATGCTCCAAAAGCATACGGGTTCACTGGCATCTGATTTAACTGACCATATAATATGTTGAGTGTATGTGATAGCCAGTGATGAGCAAATTTTGCCATGTACAGATTCGATGCGAACATACGGGTTTCGCAGCATAAAACATATATGTCATTTTAAATGTGTGAATTTTGACACTCGAAAATTCAAATTCGAATTTACTATTAGACTTTTGATAAATCTGCCCCTAAGTGTAGTAGTACCAGTCGAAACAGAGTTAATGTCAAAAACCACAGACATGTTTTTAAGAATTTTTTTTGAAATTTTTCAATTGAAAAAGCAGTTGTAGCCTAGTAGATAGGAGGTCCTCTACCAATGTAGGCAGTGAAAAATGCATGTGATTTTGCCCTCCCAGCTTTCATTGGTAGCCCCCAAACAAAAAAAAAATGTCAAGAAAAAATTCCCATAGACCCTTATGTACTATAGTTTGCTACAAAAATGACAAACATGTTTGGTCAATTGTTCAGCAGTTTTGCAAGTTTTTTGGCGAAGCGAAGACAGATACACTCATCACTAGTGATAGTGATCTTAAATTGTAAGCTCTATTGGAGCAGGGACTGATATGTGCAATATCTTTAAAATCTTTATATCTTTATGTTAGTGCTATATGAAAAAGTATAAATATGATATCTAAAGGGATCCTGTCATCGGAAAACATGTTTTTTTTTCAAAACACATCAGTTAATAGTGCTACTCCAGCAGATTTCTGCACTGGAATCCATTTCTCAAAAGAGCAAACAGATTTTTTTATATTCAATTTTGAAATCTGACATGAGGCTAGACATTTTGTCAATTTCCCAGCTGCCCCTGGTCATGTGACTTGTGCCTGCACTTTAGGAGAGAAATGCTTTCTGGCAGGCTGCTATTTTTCCTTCTCAATGTAACTGAATGTGTCTCAGTGGGACATGGGTTTTTACTATTGAGTGTTGTTCTTAGATCTACCAGGCAGTTGTCATCTTGTTAGGGAGCTGCCATCTGGTTACCTTCCCATTGTTCTTTTGTTTGGCTGCTGGGGGGGTTGGAAGGGAGGGGGTGATATCACTCCAACTTGCAGTACAGCAGTAAAGAGTGATTGAAGTTTATCAGAGCACAAGTCACATGACTTGGGGCAGCTGGGAAATTGACAATATGTCTAGTCCCATGTCGGATTTCAAAATTGAATATAAAATATATGTTTTTTCCCATGACAGTATCCCTTTAAGTAATATCTGGTGAACAACATAGATGCTTCAATAGCCATGGTTAAAGTGGGATTTATAAAAGCTTTAGAATCAAATTACAAAAAGATAAACAGATAAAAAGCTAGCGCTGGAAAACAAACTGAAGCCAAGGATTGATTACTTGCTCTCCAGAATCACTGCCTCCACAGATGGATGCAAGTTGCCTTTCCAGAGTCCACTAGCAAATGCTACTGTGATTTGCCACTTGGCAGGTCACAGATAAAACCATATACAGGTATGGGATCTGTTATCCGGAAACCTGTTATCCAGAAAGTTTCAAATTATGGAAAGGCCGTCTTCCATAGACTCCATTTTATCCAAATACTTTCTGTAATAATAAAACAGTACCTTGTACTAGATCCCAGCTAATATATAATCAACCCTTATTGGAAGCAAAGCCAGCTTATTAGGTTTATTTAATGTTTAAATAGACTTAAGGTATGAAGATCCAAATTACTGAAAGATCTGTTTTCTGGAAAACCCCAGGTTAACCCCACACAATTAAGAATAATATAAGATATTGTTTATTACCAAATAAATCTGTGACTATCGATGTTTGGATAAACATCTCAGTCTCCATAAGTTGCAATGCAAGATACAGTTGTGTTCAGAATAATTTGTGTGAATACAACTCAAAATCCTTATACGGTAATAGTTTTTATTTCCATACATGCAAATGCATTGGGAACAATGCACATCCTATTCCGAATAAAAACATTTATTAAATTTGTGTTATTTTTTTACAGAAAGTTAATAAAAGGAAATTTTAGGCTGTTCCAAAAAACGTAGTATCTGCATTCTTCTTTACAAACTCAACCATTCCCTGTATAAACTGAAAAATGTTTCAAGATTTTACTTTCATTTGAATCCCTGAACTAATATTTAGTTGTATAACCAGTGTTTCTGAGAACTGCTGCATATCTGTATTGTATGGAGTCCACCAACTTCTGGCACCTCTTATATCCCACAATTCTTCTGCATTTCTTGGTTTTGCCTCAATAACAGCATTTTTATGTCACCCCCAAGTTTTCTATTGGATTAAGGTCCAGGGATTGGGCTGGTCACTCTATAACGTCAATCTTATTGGTCTGGAACCAAGATGTTGCTTGTTTACTGATGTGAATGGGGTTGTTGTCTTGTTGAAACATCCATTTCAAGGCCATTTCCTCTTCAGCATAAGGCAACATGTTCTCTTTAAATATTTTGGTTATTCAAACTGATCCATGATCCCTGGTATGGGATAAATAGGCCCAACACCATAGTATGAGAAACATTCACATATCAAGATGCTTGTGCCACCATGTTTCACAGTGTACTGTGGCTTGAATTTAGTGTTTGTAGTGTTTTGTTTTCTGAAAAACTTTCAATGAACAATGAACAATGTTGCTTTATTTCAACAATTGAACTTTGCGAGGGCTTCTTGCCTATAGCTTGGCTTCACATAGCCGTCTTATAATCACAGGTAACGTTAGATCTTCTTTGACCTCCCTGGAGATGATCATTGGCTGAGTTTTTTTGTCCATTCTTCTATACATTTGAATGGTAGTTTTCCTTTTTCCTCCATGTCTTTCAGGTTTTGGTTGCCATTTTAAAGCATTTGAGACCATTTTAGCTGAGCAGCTTATCATTTTCTGCACTTCTTTATATGTTTTCCCCTCTCCAATCAACTTTTTAATCAAAGTATGCTGTTCTTTTGTACAATGTCTATGTCTGGAACGACCCATTTTACTCTGATTTTCAGAGAGAAATGCACTATAACCAGCACATTTGCTGCCTTCCTTCCTTAAAGGAAAACTATACCCCCAAAATGAACACTTAAGCAACAGATAGTTCATATCATATTAAGTAGCATATTAAAGAATCTTACCAAACTGGAATATATATTTAAGTAAATATTGCCCTTTTACATCTCTTGCCTTGAGCCACCATTTCGTGACTCTATCTGTGCTGCCTCAGAGATCACCTGACCAGAAATACTTCAACTCTAAGGGGCAGATGTACAAAATTCGGGTGAAGGGTTCGAATAAAAAAAATTCGAATTTCGAAGTATTTTTTGGCTACTTCGACCATCGAATTGGTTAAATTCGATCGAAATCGAACGATTCGAACGAATCGAATGAAAAATCGTTCGACTATTCGACCATTTGATAATCGAAGTACTGTCTCTTTAAAAAAAAATTCGACCACCTACTTCGGTAGATAAAACCTACCGAAGTCAATGTTAGCCTATGGGGAAGGTCCCCATAGGCTTGCTAAGTTTTTTTTGATCGAAGGATTTTCATTCGATCGTTTTATTAAAATCCTTAGAATCGTTCGATTCGAAAGGATTTAATCGTTCGATCGAATAAAAATCGTTCAATCGAATAATAATTCGATCGATCGATCGAATTATTAGCGCTAAATCGTTCGATTTCGATATTCGAAATCGAACGATTTTAATTCCCAGTCGAATATCGAGGGTTAATTAACCCTCGATATTCGACCAATAGTGAATCGGCCCCTTACTGTAACAGGAAGAAGTGAGGAAGCAAAAGACACAACTCTGTCTGTTAATTGGCTCATGTGACCTAACGTACAGTACAGTGAATCCTACGATCCCAGGGGGCGGCCCTTATTTTTTAAAATGGCAATTTTCTATTTATGATTACCCAATGGCACATACTACTAGAAAAGTATATTATTATGAAAATGGTTTATTTACATGAAGCAGGATTTTACATATGAGCTGTTTTATGCAATATCTTTTTATAGAGACCTACATTGTTTGGGGGGTATAGTTTTCCTTTAAATAAAGGCCATAACTGACACCTGTTTTTTCACAGAAGGAATGACCGCACTTATTAAACTCCACACTGCTGTTATTTGGAACAAACTATTATTATTTTGAACACTGATATTATTTGGAACAAGCCTCAATTGATGATTCAATTACACAGAATCAGCATGTCATGAATGTTGGGTCTGTTGGTTGGTTAATTATTTGCCATGTACAAATATCATTACTGCTAAAAACAGTGATCAATCAGTTTAGTGATGTCGGACTGCTATTATTCTGAACACAAATGTATTTTGGTATTTGTTATTATGGTGTTCGGCATTAGTTATGGGCGAATCGGCTGCGTTTCTGGAGAAATACCTGAAAAGGCCAAAACATTTATGAAACTGCTTTGATTTTGACCCGTGTGTCGTTTTTGGCACGTGTGTCATTTTTTGACATGCACGGCATTTTTTTTGATGCGTGTAACGGATATTTTTGCAGTGCATTGGCTTTTAACTCGCATTCTTTTTTGTTTTTTGGCAAAATGAGTTCCGGTTTATTTTTGACACGGTTTCACGAACAAATACGCCTGCGGCAAAACTGCCTAATTTGCTGCAAATTCAACAATGGTGAAATTTTTCGCCATTCAGCATATGTAAAGTAGATATGTTTGCGACTAGAGGCTGATAATTATGTTAATAATGGTGTTGGGGATTATAACAAATAATTATTTTTAAGGATTATAACTAATGGAGGTCTGTAGTGTGTTAGAGATGTTGTTCATACGATTGTGGCAGATGTGTGCATATAATATTGCTCTTTAAGACTTGTGCAAAAACACGAATTCAGGGCCGATTCGCTAACTTCGAGTGAAGGATTCAAAGTAAAAAAACTTCAAATTCCGAAGTTTTTTTTGGGCTACTTCGACCATCGAATGGGCTACTTCGACCTTCGACTACGACTTCGAATCCAAGGATTCGTAGTAAAAATCTTTCGACTATTCGACCATTCGATAGTCGAAGTACTGTCTCTTTAAAAAAAACTTCGACCCCCTAGTTCGCCATCTAAAAGCTACCGAAGTCAATGTTAAACTTTTTTTGGTCGAAGGATATTCCTTCAATCGTTGGATTAAAATCCTTCGAATCATTCGATTTGAAGGATTTTATCATTCGATCGAAGGAATAATCCTTCGATCGTTCGATCGTACTATCTGTGCTAAATCCTTCGACTTCGATATTCGACGTCGAAGGATTTCAATTCCCAGTCGAATATCGAGGGTTAATTAACCCTCGATATTCGACCCTTAGTGAATCAGCCCCATAAAGTGGCATTGCCCAACTCACAATCATAATGTAAATCTATTTTTATTGTTGATTAAAATCATTGGAAATTGCAAATAAGCTTTGATTCTGTTTTTTTTAGTCAGTATTGAAACCCAGTGGTTTTATGAACTATTTAAAAATAAAAGAAACCTCATAATGGCAGGGAGTTGAAATAAAAAAACTGCATGCCTCTTTCAGACAACTTTTAAAAATTCCTTTACATAAAAATAATTCTCGTTTATTACCAAAGAAAAGTGTATAATTATTTCTCCTGGCTGTTATTGCGTTGAAGTTTATGGCAAGTTTTTGGTCTCTGTTTCACTTGGAAGAGTATTTCAGCACTTTGCAGTTTAATCCAGCTATGCTTTCTATTTACATAGACTTCCCAGCTATGGTTAAAGGTATAAGAATGTATATTGCAAGGCAGCTCATGCAGATATGCCAGTGAAACATGCAAACAGCGCAAGCTCAGAATAATTCGAGATACAGTCAGTTGGAGAAAAAAATAAAAGATCTCTACATGTAAGCAGACCAGATATAAGAAACTAAAAAAAATGACAGTTGCCTTACGTCCAGAGGAATGGGTTAAAATTCTGCATATTTGGATCAGCAATTCAGGCACCTATGAACAAAGCACCAACAAAAATAAATGTTAGTTCATGCAATATAAACAACCTCATGAACATGGACAGAGCAACAACAAAACTATCTGTCTGTCTTCACAATCTACAGATCTAATGTCTACTCTTGGGCAATTTTTGACCTAAAAGATTTGACAAGAAGTGAAACACATAGTTGAGTATCTGTTGTGCAATTTTTCTCTTTCTTTGTGTACAAATATTGGCTTTATATTGTTTATAGTAGCTGGTCAACTCCAAATTGTGGGTTAGACCAAGTTCTGGTGCTTCTAGCAGCTGGTCAACACCACAGCGTGGATTACAGAACTGGAGATCTCATTCTGTGTTTCGTATACAAATTGTAGCCAAATAGCTGCCATTCAGCCTTTAAAACAGGGAATGATTTACAGGTGTATGCTAATGGGATGGGGATTAAAAGCTCCTGCTTTCTTACTAGAGCCTTTGAGTTAACACTTTTTGCTGGGGTACTTGATTTTAAATGCACTACATACTTAGAATGCTAATGGATAGTGTATGAATCATGTACAATGAGGGGCCTTGACGTGGCATGTGAGCTTACATATTTTGGACAAAGTGTGGTACAAACACCTCATTTTTTAAATGAGTAATTTTTAAAGGCAAACCGTGAGCTGGCAATTTTTCTTTTTCTTTATATTAGAACACGTATAGCAATTTTTTGCCAAATGGCTACTTGCAAGCACATGCATTCATTGCACCCTTTCGCTCAGCCTCCCTTATTGTCCCAAAACCAGGAAATACATGGCAGTACAGGAGGTGCAGTTCCTCTAGGAAATACAAACTTTGTCTGGCAATAGGAAACTCTACAGTATCTTTGGGCTGAGCCTGACAAAGACTACAGAGTATGATGGAAAGGTATCAAATTTAAACCAAGTAAAATGAACACCAAGAGCAATAGCTTCCCTGGCATCTGTATTCAACATCACTACCAGAATCATCCCAAAATGAACACTAGCTATTCTAACACCATTCTTCCTTTTCCATTTTAATTGTAAATGTATAAAAAAGTTTCTAAAATGTTACCGTAAACAGCTGTATGATATAGGTACACACCTTCATATGTAATAGAAGGCTCACAGTTTGCTATGGTGCAGTAACACATAGCAACAAAAATAATGCTTTTCATTTAAATAGTTGAACAGTAAGTGCTACATGCAAACTCACTGCTATAGGTGACATGACCTGTAGCAAATGTTGCCCTTTTATAAATACCCCCCCCGATAAACATTCAGTTTAATGTTCACTTACAAATGAGCGACTGTAGGTTGATTAAGGGCAGGACTACATGACGTGCTTGGACACGACGCAGCTGTGTTTTCATTGAACAGTCGGATCAATGTAGTTGTAACATGCGATTTCTCCTTCACTTCCGTTTTATGTAAAACATCTGACACGTTGAATGCGTTTAGTCGCATTGCGACGTGTCAGGTCCAAGCGCGCCCTTAGTCAGAGAATGGTTCTTTTGGATAATATAGGCAGGGCCACCATCAGAAATCACATCTATATCTTCTAGGCAAAAGGAGCCCCCCTATAAGATGTATTGACTCATTCATCTCACACCCAACTCCTGAATGAAGACAGAATGAGGAGAAACAGATGCTGAGAGAGGAAT
Source organism: Xenopus petersii (assembly GCA_038501925.1). NCBI lineage: Eukaryota > Metazoa > Chordata > Amphibia > Anura > Pipidae > Xenopus > Xenopus petersii. The sequence continues at coordinate 83,982,639 of CM076675.1, read as the reverse complement.
AGTGAATATAAACTTGATTATTTCATATACGGTACAGAATTTTTAATTGATTTTAGTTTCAGTATGCTGAAGCTAATATTAAATTTTCATTTCCACGATAGTTCCCCTTAAAAGTCAGCAGCCAACAGACATCTATCTTTGCATCAGTGCTGTAGCATTGCCCAGTAACAGCTAGTCTCATATACATTTGATCCTCAGTCCTTGCATTACTGTAGTAACATATATGACTGCGTTGCCTTGGCGACATGCCCAATACAGTTACCAGATCTAAAGATAAATCTGCCATTCAAAAAATTTCTCTCTTCGGCTGCACACTTACTTTAGTAGTCAGTAGTAGTTGGCCAGCTTAAATATATTGCAATATATGGACAAACGATCCCTGTTTTGTTTCAAGTATAAGGCATTTTTTTAGTAGCTCAAGGCACAACATGTCTCAATGCGCTATTGTATAGACTTCTTGTATTTGTCTTTATCTATCTATCTATCTATCTATATACTATGTACACTCTCCCTCTCTCTCTCTCTCTCTCTCTCTCTCTCTCTCTCTCTCTCTCTCTCTCTCTCTCTCTCTCTCTCTCTCTCTCTCTCTCTCTCTATCTATATATATATATATATATATATATATATATATATATATATATATAGTGCCACAAGGTGGTAGCACTATACTAAATCTTCTTTTGTATTTGATTACATATTTATAAATATTTCTAGCTAATGTGCATACCTCACTTCCAAATAGTAACTGCAGATGTACTTAGCTCTGTTTAAGTGCCACCTTGTACATGGCAAAAACACACAGCTGATGATGAAATATAAAAAACAAAAATAGTAATACAACTTTCATAAAATATATCCATTCTGGTTACTCTGCAAACTGTTTTTTTTATGTATTGCAGTGATTTCCACTGGGCAAAGATCACCCAGGGAGCTAGTGGTTCATACAGAATTTCAATTCAGTCCTATGATTTAACCACCAGGCTAATGTTCCCTAGACCAGAACTCCACATCCAGTCAATACTTGTGCTTTTTAAAGAATTTTTTTAGACGCCAATGTTGTTCTTAGTACATAGAGTTTAAAAAGATGTAGTGTTCTACGACATAAAATTAAAAGGCTGATATCCAACAGAAACACCATTTAACTTTTTACTCTTAAGTATTAAAAAAACAACCCAGTTTCTTAAATATTCCACAACTTGTGAAAACATTCAAGTTAGATGTACAGAATATATATTTTTCCATACCTAATTGGCAAAAGAGAGCATGCAAGTATTATGCCTGCTATCCCTTCTCTATACTTATTTTCCTTGATAGCCCACAATGCTGACTGCTGTTGGTTTTATCAAGCCATATGAACTAAAAGCTGTTAACTCCTTTGGTCCTGTTTGAGTAACTAAATCCTCATACCAGCATTATAAAGTAAAGTAATACAAAGTTTAAACTAAATGAATGGTATATGGTATACATATCATATAATAAGCAAACTGCCATAACTGAGGGTAGATTTTAAAAAAGGCTTGAACCAGTTGCTTAAAAAAAAAATAACTCTACAATTTAAAAATTATTTAAATTGCATTTTAAAAAACCTGCCAGGGACAATGTCCTATGCAAAAGCTAACCATTCTATTTATGGACAAAAATAACTTATAGGGACTATATTTATATTGTCATACTTAAAGGGACTGAATACCCTCTTGTTCAAAAGGAGTTCAATGAATAGGACTTGTGCTGAACATACTTTTTTTCTGTTGGTCAATATAAGAGAAAAGATCATCAATATGTTAGGAACAGTGATCATTTTTTTTCAAAGTTATTAAAATACAACATCAATTTTAAGTATCTGAATCATGTAACTGTTCTACTAATATTCCAGTTATATTTTCATCCCATGCTGCACTTGAGGCATGATTTCTCCTCTTTAGGAGCAAGGTAGATACACCACTATATGGTTCAGACAACTCAGTGATAAATACCAAGAATATAGTTATCGCACATTTCATTGCCCTTAAGGATGAAAAACGTTCTCATATGAAATAGGACTGTTGCACCCAGGAAATATTACATTTACAGGTGAGCTGGTATGCCCTTTCAAGGAAAATATATTTTTATTGTGCTACTGGCCTTTTTAGTGTATCAATTCCAAAATACTTTATTGGTATTCGTAAACTGTGTTTACTATTGAGTGATGTCATTTTTAATTCATGTTCTTTGCATTAAGCATTCTCTTGGTTACTAGAAATATTTAGCTTGGGCTGAACATTCTGCAGGCAGTTAATATTTATCATGGAATATATATTTCTATGAAGAAGACATAGGTGTCAGTTTTACTGGTCTAATGCATTTAGCGAAATGAATGCAAACACCTTGTTATTGTAGGTACTGTCCTTGAACAATCTTTGTCTAGAGTTTAAAGGCTAAAGGTGGCCATACACGCACCGATATTATTGTGCAAAACAAATATTCATACTATATTCGAGTGTGTTTGGTGGGAGACGAGTCGACTGATATCAGAAGAAGGTTTAGATATTGGTAGGCTCATTGGTCGGCCAAAGCGGAAAACTTTGACCGGGTGCCTTTGAAAGCCCCTGTGCTGAATCATGGCAGGATTCTATTGTTTCTACTTATATATCTGAGGATTCAGCTCTACACTTGTGTATTGAAACAAACACTCCTTCTTGGAAAGATCTTTTCCAGTAAAGATCGTAATTGTTACATCTATGGTCACCTTAAAGCAGAATTTACAAACTCTGGGACAGTTCCATTGAGGGACCCATAGCAGTGAGAAGGATGCTGAGCCTGAAGGGTAGTTTTTTGTAAATGTTGATTGACTTCCCATTGAACGGTTAATGGATGACTGATATGATCATTTTTTTTACAAATCTGGAAAGACAAAAAACTTCATTGGTCAGAGTGATAAGTATAGATGCACATGTAATCATTCAGCAATGCATTTGCCACATGTAGAATTTCAAGGAATATTGGAACATCAAAGAAGGGTCCCAGAGGTATCTGTTTACTATAAGATGGAGTGGTTTAATCTTATCTGACCAAAGTGACTAGAACATTTCATTCAAAGCAATGAATCCCAACTAGTGTGTTTTAGTATGTAACATATCAGTTGTGCAGCTGTGCAAGACTGAATAAACAAAGTTTAACTAGGTGCTCTTTAACTGTGTCATTAGTTGTGTAGCACAAAAGGCTTGTAACAACGTGTTTTACTAATACCATGATTGCCAGAAAAGCTTGCTAGCACACATAAAATACTGCAGTTAATGTTCTCTTCTGCACTAACACTCAATAATTTCATTACTGGCATTCAAAAGAAAAGACACGATAATACAACAAGTGACCATTCATAACAGAAAACAAATACATGTGAAAATACACTTCTATAGACATGTATATACACATCCAATGTATACATGAAATTGCACCTGAAGGTTTTAACTGGTCAGAATGCAGCATATTGAAGGCTTTCAGAATAAAATTCTGTTTTGTCTTGTTATATTTCTAAGAGTCTAGTTAAAGACACCATAAGGAATTACCAAGTAAATAGAGGTAACTGCCAAAATAAAGGAAACAAGAGTAAATCAGGGAACCACAATACACTGCAAGCAAAGGTTTCAGCTCATGTGTAATTCCTGAATACAATAATATATTAGCGAACCATTATGATAGGTTTTATATGCAAATGATTCATTATCTTAATTTACCAACCTGACTTCCACACATTACCCAATGATATCACTTTATTGTTTTCAAGTCAAGCGATGAGTGGCAAATAAGGTTGGGCGCAAAGTGCAGGTATGGGTACTAGCAGGCAAGAAAGCCAACAGATTGGGGGTTTGGCATAGCCAAAACAGTTGTGCAGCTGTGGTTAGTAAGATCTGCACAAATGTCTGGTCCTGCCATAGGTAGTCTATAGGCCTCCAATGAGATTAACTCAGCAATATCCCAAGCCTCATGCAACTTCCAGGTTCCATTTGAACAATCGGCACAAAAAAAAATGTAATTGTGAATTCTAATTGCACACTTTTAAGAAGTGCTTAAAGGTGGTATAATATTTTAGAGCAAACATAACTTTTTCAATAAGAACTTTTATTACAGTCTATGCACACTGACACAAACAATACAATTTGCCTTTTTTTTTAAAGGTAGGTTTTATTGTCTTAACAAACACAAAACAAAACAACCCAAAACAAAAGATAGTAAAACAATGGACAGTTGTAATCAGTTACACTGGTGTAGCTTTGGTGCTAGTCTCTAGCATACAAGAAGTTGCTGTCACCGATGGTTGCTGGTTCCTGAGTGAAGAGAGAGGTATCAAAACAGAGAGGTGCAGGTCACATGTACTCCAGGGAGTCTGGATCACACCAGGCCCTCAACACCTTGTCAAATTTGTCTGTTGCCCCCCCTTGTTTTATACGTCAGTTTGATTAGTGGGAGAGCTCCATCTGTCTCCAGAAGGGTATGGTGGGGTGGGCCATTCCCCATTCAGTGCATGATCACTGGCTTCTTGGCATAAAACATGAGGGAGCGCAACCGTATTCTAATCACAATGGTGGTTATTAAACCGTCAATCACTCCCCACTGGGTCAACTATCTTTGGTGTGCCTAGTTTGGTGGCTAGAGCCTTCATTACAGCCGCCCGAATTCCTTTACAGGGGGGCAGGACCAGATCATGTGAATAAAGTTGGCACCTGGGGATTTGCATTGGGGGCACAGATAATCCTGGCTTTTGCCTGTTTCTTTCAGTTTAAGAGGGGGTTATACAAACCTAATGGAGAACCTTATACTGTACAAGTCTGTCTTTTATTGAGTTTTTATTAAGAAACTGTAAGCCGTGTCTACAGCCTCCTCCTACTGTTCTCGATTGAGGTCAGGAATGGCCTGTGTCCATAGGAAGTAGGCTTTATCAAAGGGGGGTTTGACTGTTACCATGATGTTTTGGTATAGTCTTCGCAAACCATTCTAAACAGATTCTGGGTTTGCAAGATCTATTAATTTAATTTTGCGCTTGACTTAAATTTGACTTTTGTTACATTCCCCCAGAAGAGTCAATGTCACAGAAAAAGAATTACACTAAACCCACAATGCAATAATAAACTTTTCACAAATTTTTGCACAAAAATTGTTGCTAATTAAGACAGACAATGTTCACAATGTCCCAGGTACATAACTTGCTTAAACCATATATACATTATAAGGGTATTTATAGTTATTCGACCTCCATTAAAAGATAACTTTGCACCTTTTGTTAGATAGCATCAAGGGGCCAATTCACTCAGCTCGGGTGAAGGGTTCGAATGAAAAATACTTCGAATTTCGAAGTATTTTTTGGGTACTTCGACCATCGAATTGGTTAAATTCGTTCGAATTCGATCGAAGTCGAACGAAATCGAACGATTCGAAGTAAAAATCGTTCGACTATTCGACCATTCGATAGTCGAAGTACTTGCCCTTTAAAAAAAACTTCGACCCCCTACTTCGGCAGATAAAACCTACCGAAGTCAATGTTAGCCTATGGGGAAGGTCCCCATAGGCTTGCTAAGCTTTTTTTGATCGAAGGATTTTCCTTCGATCGTTTGATTAAAATCCTTCGAATCGTTCGATCGCATTCAATCGTTCGATCGAACGAAAAATCCTTCGATCGTTCGATCGCAGGATTTGCGCTAAATCCTTCGACTTCGATATTCGAAGTCGAAGGATTTCAATTCGAGGGTCGAATTTCGAAGTATTTTTAACTTCGAAATTCGACCCTTCGTGAATCGGCCCCCTAGTGTTCAGAAGAGAATAGAAGCATGGTGAGAATATGTATCAGAGCTAAGTAGAGATCGCTAGAAGGGAGAATTAATGGGAAAATATACAACCTTTTTTGAATAGCTCATTCATGAACTTCCAGTAATAAATATAAATTATTATTTACACAGATTGACCTGATTCCATAGATTGAAGGGAAATCATGATTGTCTTTGGCCTATTTAATAACAATCGAATTTCTATTTTTTTCACAAATCACTAATAATTCGTGTTTTTTTATATTTTGAAAAACTCAAAAAATTTTAAAATTTATTAAGGGGCCAATTCATTAACTTCAAGTGAAGGAATAGAAGAAAAAATACTTTGAATTTCAAATTGTTTTTTTGGATACTTCGACCATCGAATGGGCTACTTCGACCTTTGACTACGACTTTGACTTCGAATCGAAGGATTCGAACTAAAAATCGTTCGACTATTCGACCATTCGATAGTCGAAGTACTGTCTCTTTAAGAAAAGACTTCGACCCCCTAGTTCGCCACCTAAAAGCTACCGAACCCAATGTTAGCCTATGGGGAAGGTCTCCATAGGCTTGGCTAATTTTTTTTGGTCGAAGGATAATCCTTAGATCGTTGGATTAAAATCCTTCGAATTGTTCGATTCAAAGGATTTAATAATTCGATCGAACGATCGTTCAATCAAAGTATTTGCGCAAAATCCTTTGACTTCGATTTTCATTCCTATTCGAATATCGAGGGTTAATTAACCCTCGATATTGGACCCTTGATGAATTTGCCCCTAAGTGTAAAAACCACAAAAATCTCTAATATAAAACTTCACCATTATTTATAGAATTATGAATTATAGAATTCAGTGGGAGGTGTGCTGATCCTATTGGACCTTTTTTAATCCATTCGGGCTTTTAGAAGTTTTCTCATTTTTTTCACTAGGAATAGTCTGAAAAACTTGAAGGTATTCATCTTTTGTCGCTTTTTTTGTTTGTTCTTTTTACATTCAGATCTTTTAATACATATAATGGCATTCTTGGTTTTAGAGAAACCGAGTTTAGTTGTGGTTTCAAAAACCTACACTGATAATGTTGATAAATAGGCCTCCATGTGTTCACTAGGACCTTTTCCCCAACCACCTTAGGCTCACAGGGTAATGCAGTCCCATCCAGTCTCTTACCTTGTTCCATTATGAAAATCCATCACTTCACAAGGTGAGAGAGAGGGACAGCATTACACTAAGAATAAATGTTTGGTAATGGTTTCTCAGAATAACATTGATTCCTTTCAATTCCTTTCAAGACTGTGAAAAAAAAGAAGTTATTAAAGGGGACCTGTCACTCTAAGAAATAATTCCAAATCAGTTTCTATCATGTTAGTTGAGCAAAATAAAATGTACTTACACTAAATTTATTATTTACATTTTGTTTCCTTCAGCCTTGGAATTACACAATCACAGTATGCAGGCAGGAGCCATTTTGTGTATACTGTTATTAAGACAAGTTGTGTATCACCTCAAAATCTTGTGTATACACCACAATGGGGGACCTAATGCCCTTACACAGTGCCCTACACTTCCTGACATCTAGGAAGTGCTGAATGGAAAATGAAAGTAATTGATTTGCCTCAGGCATAGAGAGACAGGGCAGGTAATATTTGATTGACAGCTAAGGTATTTAAACACTTTTATAACAGGTATGGATGCTTTAATGAAAAAAATAATTTGGGTTCCATGTTTAATTTGCAAACGGCTTTTATCTCACAGCTTTTTATGAGTAGGTGACAGGTCCCTTCAAGGGCAAAGTTGTGTAAGTATATAATAGTTTTAATGCCATGAAATTATGAGACATAGTAAGATATAGTAAATAGTACATGAAAATGAATACAATGTTGTAACAATTAACTGAAAAAATGTTAATTTCAAAATGCATGAGCCAAGCATTTAGGAAAACATTTATTTAAATTCAAATCTTCGGAAATAAAATTGGCAGAAATTGTGACAAGTGCAGTCCCATTTATTAAAAGCTGAACTTTAGTAGTACAGGTATGGGATTTGTTATCCAGAATGCTTGGGATCTCTATGCCTGGCTCAGGCTCATCACTATTTACAGTGAATTGACATGAGAGGAATTCCTTACAGTGGATTTGGGGGGATCTCAGCGAATCAAGAATTTCTTCTTTGCAGCATTAAAATTTCATGCCATATTTAATATTTCCATCTATTTCTCAGCAATGCATTTTATTTGAGACATGCAAAACACAGCTTAAAGCAGGCATTTATTCAAATGCTCCAAATTTCTGTGTAGCAAAGCAGCCCCAAGCCTTAACAAATTACCCAAGACATTTCAAGTTAGAAAAAAAAGTTACAAAACACTCAGACTGGAAAAAGTATTAGATTTTTACAGGAAGATGTCTTGCATAAATGTCAACATTATTCACTACAAAGTAACATTATGAATTAAACCAGAAATAATTCTTCACACTAAACACTTCGGCTGTTTACCAATTAGACATGGAAAATATGGCATTCCATAAAAGAATGTCCTAATCCCTCAAGGTCTAAAAATGTGTAAAGATATTTTTAAATGAGCATAGTGCTTAAGCCCAGAAATTGAAGATAGTAGTGCCAGCCATATCTGGGTGAAAATGACTTGTGGAAATTTGGGAGTGCTCATTTTCAGATTTGAATAATCCATTTCTAAGTAGTAATTAGAATACAGTCCTGTTCTCTTTCTTAAATTACAAAAACAATATGTAGTTTTCAGCAAAGCATTTTTGTTTTATAATGGTGTTTTAAATTAGTAATGAAATAGACAGCGATTGTGTACCTTGCACCTATTTTACTAATATATGGCTAATCCTGATAATTGCCTTCCCGTATTCTGTCACAGGGACTTCAACTGTGATATTAAGAATTCTAGGTGGGACTGAATATACCGGATTAATGGGCAAAGAGACATAAATGAAAGGACTGGAATCTTCAGATGTGTGATGTGTACATTGCTACTGCCTCAGACAAACCTTTTTTTTTCTCATGTGTATCCTGTAAAAAAAAGGGCAAGTTAACGTCATATCCACTGGTCCTAGGTAATTCTTAGTCCTATTCACAGGGAGAGCATCAGATCTATAATGAATTACCTCCATTCCCTATCCAAAAGGCTTTCACATATTTATCCTATACCAAATACACCATCTTTAGGAAACCATTAGATTAATATCTTTGCGTAGTTCCTGCCTCATGTATGTGAGGTATTTTTCCTACTACCCCACTACCACCCCCACCTATAGCAATTTTTCTCCATGCCTAGTCAAACCAAATGGATCTAGTTTCTCTCCATATCACTCTGGAGGTAAGCAATCTAAAGATCTATGTTTTATACAATTCTTATCACTTATAGAAACCAACCAGTAGGTAGCATTTATTGGTCACCTGTTCAGTGGTGAACTTGGAATGCGCAATAACGCTCTCTGCACTAGCGGAGCTAAATGTCCAGGTTAAACCTGGAAATTGGTCTCAACGTTAGAAGAGGGGGCTTTCTGCTTCCCCTTGTAACTGGCCACTCGCTGCCGCTGGAGGCAAACTTTTCACCTTGCCTTATGGCAGGAACAGCTCTGCATCTGTTCATTTGAAAACAATTTATTGTTTGCTTGGCTTAATGCACATATGCAAACATTGCACCTTTTATTACATTTAGGTGTAGTCAATTAAGCATGCACTGATAAAAGTAAATTCTTTCCTTAAAGCGGACCTGTCAACCAGACATAAAAATCTGTATAATAAAAGTCCTTTTCAAATTACACATGAAATCCAAATTCTTTTTTTTATTAAAGCATTCATAGCTGTTGTAAACTAATTTCAAAATCTCAGCTGCCAATCAAATATTGCCTGCCCCTCCTATATGCCTAAGGAGGAGCAGGCAATTACTTTCATTTTCCATTCAGCACTTACTAGATGTCACTGCACTCTCCACATTCCCCCTGCTCTCCTTACCATTTAATTGTGTAGCCAGTGCATTGGGATGTACATCAGGTCCCCCATTCTAGTGCACAAAAAAGATTTTTAGATGATGCAAGACTTGCCTTAATAGCAGGGTTCCTGCCTGCTTGCTATAATTAATAATGAATTACAAGACCGAAATTATAAACTAGCCTTACTTCTAATGGGTCAATGACTACCTGTAAGGTAGGAGAATTGTAATACCTCAACATTTTTGCATCCTGCTATATTTAATTCTTAACTTCTTCTTCATCTGCATCGTTTCACCACAAAGATATTTTTAAATTAGCAACATGCTTATTTCTTTACACACAACCCCCTTTTTACTCCCCTTTAGCATATTTTTTCCACACCTCAATCTGTTCCCTTACCAATTTTCTTTCTTACTTTTACTATATTTGCCCCCAACAGCTGCTTTTGAACATATTAAGTAAAAAATATTATTTTGTCAACACAAAAAAGTAACTTTAAGAAAATGTTGCCCCTTTTGTTAATATCTAGACTAAACAAATGGAAAAAAACCCACATTTTTACTAGTCATAAGCTACCTCAGGTAATAGCCACCTCTTGATTTTGTTCCAGGAATATCCAGAGCAGAAGTGCTCATAACAAACCTATCAGGCCTACTGTTTCACAATTCAGTTACCAATTAATATGCATGTACAAAACAAGATAAAAATAAGATTACATATAAAGCTCCTAAATATATATAGCTAACAATCACAACTTCAGTAGATAAAATAAAAGTTATTCCTCTAACTTGGTCTCACACTCACTTGCATTTCACCTTGTCCATATAAACATTTCCCTACTTGTGTCATTTATTGAGCTGGGAATAATTGCTTTGTGTGCTACGCAGCAATGCTTTAATATGTCTATATTCTTCTTATGAGCTGGGGCGGGGGTATGGCCAAATAGTGGACCCCCCCAATAGACAAGCTCTTGCATCCCTTTTACATTCACCTCTGGACTCAATTCATGAAAATGAGGATGCAAAGTGCTGGCTGGAATAATCAAAATGTCTGTATACACTTATGTACTATACAACAGTGGATTTTTAGCATAAAAGTGCACATACTGTATCTAAATCAGAAACCTCTTTTTTTACTGCTTTGTGTGAAGGAAGGTTTGGTAAATGTAAATCCCCAGTGATAGGCATAGCACTTTTTGTGATTTTATGTATGAAAGTGCCGAAAGTTATATTATAGGGGCAGAGTTGTGGTGGCTGTATAACAGCCCTCCCTTAGCTGCTAAAAAAGAGCTTTAAATCTAGATTTTGTACATTTTTGGAGGTATTTTTTCATCCATCAGCCACCTGATGTTGGGTTATCAGACCAGGCTCACAGGTGGTATTCCAATTCATCCCTGAGATGTTCAGTTGTGTTCAGGTCAGGACTTTTTGCAGGCCAGTTGTTCTTGCACTCATTATCTCAGCAAATCAAGTCGGTATGGTCCTTGCTTTGTGATTGGCAAAATGATATTGTTGAAACAGAAAAAGACCTTCCCCAAATTTCTGCCAAAAAATGTCAGGGACATTTCACTTTAGTGGAAGCAGGGGTTCTAGCCCAAATTAGAAATAACAACCTCAGACCATTATTTCTTCTGAACAAAAGTTAATATTCTGCATTTTAGACAGACAACATTTTTCTTGTATCCACCAAACCCATAATGGTCCATCAGATGGCGAGATCAGTTTCATTTCTTAACTCCAGAGAACAAATCTCCACTGCCAACCTGCCAAACCCCTTGGCTGCTTGTACAGGTCCTGTATAGCCCACTTAACTTTGCTACACTGTTTGTTATATTATTATTTTTATTTACTATAAAGCACCAACATATTCCACTGACTGACTATTGACTGGAATATATAGAACACCCTTGTTTTTTTTTAAACAGTGTAGCCATATGTAAGATTTCACTTCCAGATATACAGTATATTTATGATACATCTTGCATGAACATAGCAAATGTTTATTAACTGAATGCTTATTATGTTTTTATGTGAGTCAACCCTAGACATGAGTCTTGCTGGAAATCTTTGTGAACGCTACACACAGGGCATTTCTGTAGATTATTGTGAATGGAGCCATAAGAAAATGGTTAATTTATAGGTTTACAATATTTATGATATTAATGCTGTATAGCATTTAACTTTTGTAAATACAAAAACCAAATGGTTTAAAAGCATGTTTTATTTTCCAGATTGAGACGGGTCTCTCTGACTTGACTGCAAATGAATTGGCTACATAACTAAACTTCTAAGGACTCCTATGGTTCATAAAGTATCATTAGCATTAGTGGGAGGCAATTCCGCCCATTGCAGCCTTTCACTTTCAAGCCTGGAATGGACGGATTCACCATCAAACACCCTTAATGAGCAGTGATTAAAATGAAATTAAATTAAAAAGATTCATTTATTTTAACATTTAAAAAAAAAAGCTCTTATTTAAAAATCATCTTGTAAAACTGAAATTGTAAACTCCTTTGTAAAAATTGGAAACATTGAGTCCAGAATTCCCTAATTAAGACACCCATAAAACAGATGTAATTAAACAAACATTTTGGGTTGTGTATCCCTGGGGTCTTTTAATTGGTTTTCCCATGTGCAACACTGGTACAAAAAACAACACAGTTTTCCTGAATAAAGAAAGAAGAAAACCCTATTGAATTTCTTGTTTTTCTTACTGTGTTGGGTCTACATTTGCACCTGCATTTTGTCATTGAGTCACAGTTTCTAATGACTTTTGTGTATATTGTATACTGCCTTTCCCTATAATGCTTCTATTTTTCAATGCTGTGATCAATCAGTCAACAAAACCATGCCAGCCGAAACCTACTGATTGTATGTTGTTTGTGGCAGAACGTCTGGGACTATAAGCGTGCAGATACAAACAAAAAGGGGCAGCTATGTGTATAATGTAGGTATTAAAATGATGATGCTTATTAAAGAAGTCTATGGAGATGTCTGGGAGAAGCACTTCAGGCCCACGTGCAAGACTTGTAAGCATTTGTATCACTACTATGATATAACTTTGCTGCATCCAGCCTAGAAATCTGTTTCATTTATATATTATTGCAGATTAATCTATCATGCTCTAAATAACCAGTAAACCAAGTATTATCTTTCAAATGACACACAATTTCCATTAAGTGCCACTCCTTGTTCCACTTCCTCACTCTCTGCCCAGCTCCAATTGTATTACTTCTATTGCTATTTCTATTATAGTGAATAATTCCTTAAATTGTCATTTTACTGGTCTTTAAAAATTAGGAAACATAAAGTGGTTCTCTAAGGAGGATCAGCAGCTTGTAAGGACTGATGGGATATGGCATATAAAGAGTTTATGAGGGTATGGGTGTATAAGTGTTGTTGTTATTATTATTATTGGAATTTAAATTTACAGACAGATACATTTCATGCATAGTAAGTAACCAAGGGTAAAAAAAAAAAGGATTTTATTTAAAGGGGGTGATAATAGTGATTTATTGAGTGCAGTTATATTTGCATACCTATTCAATAAATTCCACATTCTGTTTAGAATGAATGGATTAATATTGCTTAAATATTAATAAATTACACCAGGGAAGACAGATATTAAAAAAAATAAAATGCATTTTATTAAATGGTGATGAACACATTATGATGAAGTCAGCTTTGCACATTGAAAAACATATAAGAAGATTAAAAATGAAAAATGTTTTTTTCTTCCTGTTTACATTTGGATGCCCACAATACATTATTAAACTCACTGGGGCTCATTTATTAACGCAGCGCAGTGCTAAAAAGAGCGCAGTGGCCTGACATTTGCCCAGCGCATGCGAGTATTTAATAATGTAGCGCACGATACCTTAACAGTGCAATTTTGTGCGCTAATGTAGACACAGACAGGTGCGACGTGTGAAACTGCGTATCAGCTGTCGCAGTGCTTATAATAAATTGTGCGCACAGGAAGATACCGCAAAGGTAAGGATTAGTTGTGCTCATGTATGAATGCGCTGCTTTAATTAGTTGCGTCACATATTGCGCATATTGCGTTCACTTAGACGCATCTGGTTGCAAAGGTGTTTAGCCTACCTGATACCCTTAAAGGAACCTTGGTCAATATAAACATGTTGGGTGGAAGGCGTGGTTAATATGCACTTTACAGGGGTTGTTCATCTTTGAGTAAACTTTGAGTTAACAAACATCCCCACCAACAGCAGCACCATTGTATTTGCCAGAACCCAGTTTAGCAGTGTGGCTCTGCTAGCGCAGCTGGGCAGGAATGCGCATTTTGAAGAGCGTTACTATTACGCCACAAACAGGCAGTCGTAAAAATTGTGGTGCTGTTGACCGGGTGCAGTTTTGCACATATACAGACGCAAATCTGCGACGGCCGCAGTGCAAGCGCATTGTAGCCACGCCCACAGCCACGCCCCTAACAACCACGGCATCGTTTGCGACATAAATGCCCAATCTTAAATCTTAATTAAATCTTAAATTAATGTCAAAATTAGATCAAGTAAAGCTCTGAGTTATGTCCAAGAAATTAATTATCTCAAAAATTGAGCCATTATTACACACACAAACATTTGTGGGTGCACACAATTGCAAACTATTACTGCAGCTTAGGTACCCCCAATGCATTGCTTTGTTTTTCCCCTTATGCATCACTGGTCCCATTTACCTAGGAAAGCTGCACCTGGCAGTGAACATTGAAGATTGATATTTCCTCATAGCAACAGAAAATCTTTGTTCATAATAGATAAGATAAATAGATCCAGGCAGCATGTGTGTATATAAAATATATATATTTATCATTAATTCATTTATTTAGCCCTGACATACTTATATTATGCATTATTTATCATTCTTGTTCAAAATATATGTTTTTCTACATTTTAATTGGGAAATGCATCTTTTTAACAGGAAATACATCCATTACTGAAGCAACAAGCTTCAGTATTTATATTTATTCCTTTATTTCTTTAGATTGATCTTTTATAAACCTAAGAGCAAAATAAAAATTATTACTTACAAAATAAGAGCAAATATCAATATTAGGAAATCTGTACAATGATCTCATATATAATAGCTCTTACTTGTAATATTATTACCTGTGGTTAATAATTGATGTGATTTGTAAACCTCCTCCAGCTCTTGACTTTTTACTATGTATGGAGTTTTAAAAGCTCCCTTTGGTGCCTTGTGACTTCACTTGCATAATACTTATTATTGCATATTGTGTCTCATATGCTTTCTCCTTTAGCTTTTAGAGTTGTACTGAGCAGGGCCCTCTTAGTGTTTACCTCTTGGATAGGTTATCAATTTTATTTTTGTATGTAATCTGAATGTTCATTGTATATACCCAATGGTTGTACTGCCCTGCAGAAAATGCTGGCATTTTATAAATAGATGCTAATAATAATAATTATTATTATTATTATTATTATTAATAAGGTTGAAATTAATCCTTTTTAAGCTAAGCCCATTGCTCTAGCTTTTATGAACTGAGTATTTGAAATGGGTCAGTAATGATTGCAAAGCTAAAGGAAAACATGTCTCTCTGTATGTGGCACTAGCAATCAATATTTATCATGGTTCTTATTTTCATTCTTCTATCCATGAGTAGGATACACTAGGTTAAGAAAGTAAATACAAGTTTAAAGCCAGGTTTGATACTACTCATGCCTTTATTTCACTGTTCAAAGTACTGGGTTCAGTATTCGTTGACATAATAAGAGAGAGTTTTTATTCTGCCTTTGTGTTACCCCCCATGCCTAATATCCAGCAACATAGGTTTATAAAAAAAAAATAGATGGGGCATCAGTCCAAGCAGCTGGTGGGTGGCCCGTGTTGTGGCGGATGATGTGCAATTTACATATATGTATATTCTGTGTGGTCTTCTAGTTACACCATGTCCTGTGCAGTGTGGCCCAGGTCTAGAACACATATCAGCCAACCAGATATTTGCTTTCAGACAGGTAATCCGTAAATGGCACTTGCGGTTCTTGTGGGTTTTGTAAATCTGGTCCACATTTTGCCCATTATGTGTTAATTTGTACTAAGTCAGGCCAGGTACTACGGTTCCATTACTCTGTATGAGCAAAGATTTCCCGGCACCTATGCTTCATGGCCCCTGTCTAAGGATTCTGATCTGGCTCTGGCATTGGAACAGTGCTCTTGTTCAGAGTTTGCTGCTCCATTGACTGTAATGCAGTCGTGAACTTGCTTTGGTCATGTAATGAAGCATTTTATGAAGCGTGTTCATGCACTATAGGAATCCAAGGTTCTGTTATAGTAGGCCACTCCAGTCTCACCTTGTTTTAAAGTGAATGGGAGGTATAAGGTTTCGAGATATAAAACTGTGCATGTGAGTTGCTGTCCGTCTCTGTGGGACCACAATGGGTTGTATAGGCTGATCATAAATACCTCACCAATGATTTCATACGCACAGTATTACCTTACTGCTTAAAGAAGCCTTGCTGCCAACATGGAGTACTGGTTCTTTAGGTCTGGACAATAAAATCCAATGATAAGTAATACATATAGTGTTTTTTAAAAGGAACCTTATTGTTGTTTTCCCCTAGCGGGCATTTTATTAGTAGAAGTCTTGAAGCAACTGCTTTTCCTTTCCTTCTCATTTGGCACACAGGTCTTCATGGTGAAGTGTCCCCAGCCAGGCACAATGATGTTCATCTGTAACTTTCGGGAAATCAGTCTGTGATGTAGCACTTTGGGTGTATGTTACACTCATTGTGCAGGAGATTCCAGTCTCTTTCCTTCCATCAATAGTAAGGCATCATGCATGGCAACACTTGTGCTTTAACTATGTAAATATCTTTTTTTCTTAACGTATCAATTTATGGGGAGCTATGAATATTCTTATAATACTGTTTAATACTGCTGCCCTCAAATATCGCTGTATCTGGTTCTGTCTTTTGATCTGCAGTTTGACACTGATCTAATAATTATTTATATTAATAACTAAAACTGAACAAAAAGATCAGCCCGTTTAGTTGGCATGAATGCTTAATGCAACACTATACATCAGCTTAATACAACTTATCCTATTGCCCTCCCTAGTATCTCAGCACAGATATGCACAAAGACTTACCTTCTAGGTATTTGTACTGCCAATTCCCAGTAGAATTTTAAGCAGAAGTTGCTGGGTCTCTCTGAACAAACCTCCCCAGTACTCTAAAAATATTGCCTGTTTTGCAAGGAGGTGACTGAGTGCACTGGGGTTCTATGTTTGACTACAGCCCCAGAATTATCTAGGATTTTGTATGTTCTCCCTGTGTATGTGTGGGTTTCCTCCTACAGTATACTCCAAAAACATACAGGAAGGTCAATTGGCAAGCGATGAACATTGCCCTTACTTAAGTGTGAATGTTATAGAGATAGGGAATGATTGTATAATCTCTGTACAGCACTGCCTGCAATGTATCAAATCTATATAAATTATCTGTAATAAATGTATAGTGATATTGCATCAGCAGCAGTGGTGTAGCTATAGAGGAAGTCGGATGTAGAAGTGGTGGGAGGATGGGGATCGGAGTATGACGGGGGGTCCAGTGCACTCTAGTTACACCACTGCATATCAGGTTTTAAAGGAATTATTCAGTGTAAAAATAAAAACTGGGTAAATAGATAGGCTGTGCAAAATAAAAAATGTTTCTAATATAGTTAGTTAGCCAAAAAGGTATTGTATAAAGGCTGGAATGATTTGATGTATAACATGTCAGTCAGAACACTACTTCCTGCTTTTCAGCTCTCTTGGTTTACACTGACTGGTTACCCTGGTTACCAGGCAGTAACCAATCAGAGACTTGAGGGGGGGCCACATGGGTCATATCTGTTGCTTTTGAATCTGAGCTGAATGCTGATGGTCAATTACAAACTCACTGAACAGAAATGTACCATGTGGCCCCCCTTCAAGTCGCTGACTAACTCAGAGTTATAGAGCTGAAAAGCAGGAAGTTGGATCCTGGCTGTGTTATTAGAGATCTCTTCACTCCAGCCTTTATACATTACATTTTTGACTATCTAACTATATTAGAAACACTTTTTATTTTGCACAGCCTATCTATTTACACAGTTTTTATTTTCACACTGAACTATTCCTTTAAGCACTCTTGTGCCCCCAAGCCAAAGGGTCTGGTACCCCTATTGTTATGGTCCTGCCATGTCATGTGTGTGACTGGATCAGTGCTCACCTCTGCTTCCAGGAATCTGCACTTCCAGGTGCCTCTTTGCTTATACCTTTGTCCACAGAACAGGAGGCAGGTTATTAAGCAAAAGGATATTTTACTGCCAGTGCAGCAATCACCAACTAATATGATCAGTAAGCTGCTGTTGTGGGTTATTGTGATGAGGTAAATTTGCAGAGTAAACCTGCCCTAGTGCAAAAAGTCATAATTAAAGGACAAGGAAAGGTAAAGTCACTGGGCTAATTTGTTAGGCACCCCCCAGAGACTTTAATTGCTTACCTTTTAACCTGGGTTACCTCTCCACTTCTTTCAAAATCACATTGGCCAAAGGTAGTTTTCAGCCGTGCAAGAGTCTACCATCTTCCCATAAATCAATCATGACAGGTGAACACCCCCAAGTAAACTATATTGCAAAATGTTACTAAATATTTTCTGTATACTATACTATACATACTGAGTGGACAAGTCTGGAGATCAGTATGTCTTCAAGAGTCTGGAGTCTCAATGCTCTGTCATTGATTTTATTAGTTAGAAGGATAAAATAAGTGGAAAACGTCCTGCTCTTAATTTACCAGGTACTGCATTGGATGATAAGCAAGTGTGCAGAATGTCCATTCATGGCACAAGATTATGCAAGTATTTACAGGCATGAAACCTTAGGGCACACAGATAGGATAAAGACTAAAGGTTGCCATAGGCGTTAAAGGAATTGTTCAGTATAAAAATAAAAATAGGGTAAATAGATAGGCTGTACAAAATAAAAAATATTTTCAATATGGTTAGTTGGCCAAAAATGTAATATATAAAGGCTGGAGTGACTGGATGTGTAACATAATAGCCAGAACATTACTGAAGTCCCCTTCAATTACTTCCTGCTTTTCAGCTCTCTTTGTTTCCACTGATTGGTTACCAGGCAGTAACCAATCAGTGACTTGAGGGGGGGCACATGGGTCATAACTGTTGCTTTTGAATCTGAGCTGATGCTAAATGTCGTGCTGTACTGTCCAGTATACTCAGGCCACTAAGGCCAGGGCCTAGGGCGCCAGGATTTTAGGGGGTTGTCATGCTGCCCAACCACACTCACATTGGTTCAAAAACACTGGGGATGTGCTGGAGATACAATAATTTTTTAAATTTCCCCTGTACCAATCCCCATTGCTCCAGTTCACATGATGAAAATTTGCACGAATAAAGGGGTGGGGACAGGGGCAATGAACAGCAGTGGGCCTAGGGGTGCCCACTATGTAAATACGGTACTGAGTATACTCAGTGATCTTTGAGGCTAATTTGCTAACACAGACACAACAATGCACCAGTGCAGTTGCCCATAGCAACCAATAAAGGAAACAGTAAAGGTGACCATACATGGGAAGATTTAAGCTGCCAATTCCAGTAGGCAGTTTATCTGCCCCTGTATGGGGTACTCTCACGGGACTACCTGACCAATCTCTGGCCAAAAATCAAGCAGATGTTGGTTGGGCAGGTTTGATTTTCACATTGGAAGACCACATTGTCTCATTGATTTGGTCCTTTCCCTGAAAGCCCCTATTCTGGTCATTGTCATGCAACAGATTTACCTGATATCTCCCACATGTGGGCTTTTTCAAAGTTGTATGATCACCTTTGCACCTAAAAATAAATGTTTTAAAGTGATTCAGATATAATGTTCTATTGTGCTGCACTTGTGAAACTGATGTGTTTGCTTTAGCAAACACTACTAGCGTTACTTATAGGTCGCAACGTGTTACTTGTAGGTTGCAACCATTATTATATAGCAGAAGAGGCCATTACAGATAAACTGTCTAGTTAATTATAAGGACCAATTGATGACTGAGTTTTGGAAGTTAAATTAATAGTATTTTATTTTAGTAAAACACAGTGGTGGCTTACTGAAAAGTTTGCGCTGTTTGAGAGTTGGCGCAAACACACCCCACCCCTCCAGCTCCACTCATATGCCATGAAATTATTCTGTATGATCAATAGCAAACGTATCCAATGCGCCCTTTATCTGAGGAAGGATGAACATCTGAAACATTGTGCCGTATATTCGTTGTATTGAAATAAGTAGTTGGCAGCTACTTCTTGTAGTGAGTCGTGGCACCAGTGGCACCACCATATCTTGGGAGGCTGGGGTAAGAATCTGCAGTTTTATATACAGTATTTACTCTTCGTTGCTGATGGATAGTATACAGTGTATTTTCAACGATTTCGTTTAGGTTTTGTTGTTTGCCGCCAAATAAGAGAAATTATATGTTTTTTCATGTACATGACCATTTCAAAACCTTTTCAGGCATTTGTATTACCAATAGCTATATGAACGCCAATATGTTTCGAAACACAATAAAAAACTCAAAAAAAAACTCCTGTATTCCTTTATACTTTAAACGCGTATGAATTTGACCATAAATTGTCCTTTTTTTCCTATTGATCATAGCTCTTAAATTGAAAATAAAAAATGATATAAATAAGAATTGATTAAAAGTGTGAATAAAAACACATACATGTGAAACGTCTTAAATCTGCAGTTATTGCCCAAAAACCTCCATGGTCTCCATAAGCAGAGAATATTAATTTCCCTGTGCTCCCCCAGCAACATAAAAACAATAAGAAAGAACAAAATATCCAATGGATTGCTCTACTACACGAGATCAAAAACATCCAACGCCGCTTCCAACAACAAAATGGGCTAAATTCAAATATTTGTAGAGATTTCAAATTAATTGGTAAAACGATCTGACTGCACATAAATATTTTGGGTTTGCACAACAATGTATACATTCCCCGGCGTTTCTACTCGGTGAAAATATTTTTACAAGAATCTGTTATATTTTTCAATCCAATAAACAAAGCACCGAGTTTCCAGAAAAGGGACAGAAAAAAAATGTTTTGGCTTTAAGAGAGACCTACGCTAATCATTTTCCTCCTTTTATTAAAAACACATAGTAAAGTTGAGAAATTCTGGTTTGGTGGCGGTGCTATAGGCAGATACTTGCCACATGTAACATTTTAATGCGTTTCATAATGTTTATTTGTAGCCAAACGATGAAGCAAAGTATAGTATTACTTCGTGTTGCTAGGGGGGGGGGAAATATATAAATCCCATTCCTTTATCTAAATACAGCCAAATAATGTTAATATTTAGCCGGCTAAGCAGTTCAAAAGCACATTAAAGTTCACTGCAGGAGAGTTTTGTTCGTTCCTATTTGGGATACACATAATTCACTCATTAATTTATATACAAATGCATAATATTGAATTAATGAACCTCTGATGTGCTGCCAAGTTTTTTTCCCATGTTGTTACCAGGTCAGTAAACGAAAATAGACGAAATGAAGTTAACGTTTCCAAATGCAAACCAAGTGCTCCTAATAGGCTGTCGAGGTGTACGAATTTGAAGAATTACATCTGCCCTGTTCTATCCAGTCCATAGCGAATTTCCAAGTCATTGATAAATCCTGCAGATCTAAAAGCTACATTAGGCGCATTATGGTTCCAGATGCTGACAAGGGATTTAAGAGAGTCCTTTGATTTCCATCCTATCACAAACCCTAAAATGTGCTTGCCCCCTTTTTTTTACATCAGAAAATTGCTAGCTACATAAAGGGGTGCCAAAACCTGTCAGCTCAGCCACACATAAACCATCAACTTCTCTCCCTCAGCTAAACTGAAATCCATGGATACACTGGGGCAAAGTGCAACACTTTTGGCACTGATGCATAATAAGAACTGGAACATTATGAATATTGACTGGGAATAAAAACTGGTTAGAGAGGATTTCTGCAATTTCTCAGATTTTATCAGATTGCGTAAATACGCAAACACTACTGCAAACGTGTTTGCAGTGTTAAAATCGCTAAATCTCTATATAAATGTATATCCTTGTCTGCGCCTCATCCATATATTATTGAGTCTACCTCTATCTATCTATCTATCTATCTATCTATCTATCTATCTATCTATCTATCTATCTATCTATCTATCTATCTATCTATCTATCTATCTATCATCTATCTATCTATCTATCTATCTATCATCTATTTATTTCTGTCTAATGAAAATACATCAAATTGTAAACACTACGGTTAGTGTAGCAACCAGTTACTTGCTCAGGCGTTCAGCCTATATAAACAGCAATAGCCGTGTGTGCTGACAGTCAGATCAAGGCAATTCTCAGTGGATTGCTATGACCTTCTACAAACATACAAAGCATCTCCTGACACCACAAAGGACTGAGCTGCCCCCAAAGCCCCTCATTATTAACCATCAAGCTCATCGCCCCATGGATGGAGCCTTGCATACATTAAACAAACTCTGGCAGCAATTCCTAGACTTGTTCTAATCATTTGAGGTTGCAGCATAAAAAATGGAAATGCCTAGCTGGCTTGCAGAGAATACTGGGAGTTGTGGTCCTGCTATATCTAGGTTCACACTCACTGTCAGAGACAGTTTTCACCAAAAGATATAAGGCATTAGTTCAACATTTACAAATGTTCAATGAATTAAATTGTGAAAAGCTTGATTATTATTATATTTTTAATATGAAAATGTATGAAATGAATAGTTTATGAGCCTGTTTTTTTCTCAGCACAGGGTGAATGAATTATTTGACAGTAAGTGGAATCAGCAGCCTTTCTGTGCATCATAACATATAATCTGAAAGTCCCATATGGTGAATCGTCAGGGGCAACAAAAACTATTTGTGCTTTTACGATTTTGAGACATCTGTGTTCGTTCTCACCTGCTGTGCCCAGTCAATACCTGAAAATGTTTAATATCTGAAGATAAATATATAAAAACAAATCATTTATGTCTAGTCATGCTAATCCAATTCTTAAACTTGAACCAGGAGTCGGTTGTAAAAAAAAAAACCCTACAAAGGATGCTCTGGTCAAGGTTAAACAAATAAACCCAATTGGAAATTACCGAATTCAAAAGGAATCCATGAGGATCTGAGACATGGAAAAATATTCTTTTTGGGGGGGTTTCGTCAAAGAGAAGAGAAGTAAACGTCCTGTCCTCGGGTTTGATAAATAACGTGCAACCAGTAGGATTTACCAGTAGTAAAGAATCGATTTATTTAGTTAAATATTTTTGGCTGGGGGATCAAGAGCATTTTTTCCCCCTGTA
The DNA here is from genome assembly GCA_038501925.1 of Xenopus petersii. Lineage (NCBI taxonomy): Eukaryota > Metazoa > Chordata > Amphibia > Anura > Pipidae > Xenopus > Xenopus petersii. The sequence goes on along the minus strand of CM076675.1, from coordinate 83,959,556 downwards.
TTTCACGAGCCCCGGCGAGGGATTTGAAAAGGAAAAGTTCAAAGAGAGGAAATGTGACAGATTGTGTATGCAGTCACTCGCTCTGTTTACATATCATACGTGTTTCAAACTTTTTATAAATTCTCCAGGAAAAAAAAAAATCTCTTTTCGAAGGACATCTGAGAATTGTAAAAGCGAACACTCGTATAATGAACGCCAGTAGCCGTGCGTCCTATAATAACTTATAAGACAGTTTAATGCAATAACATTTTTTTTTTTTTGCTTTATGTTTTAAGTTTATTACACGTAAGATATGGAGTGACTGTAGGGGACATTATATTGATGATGATTATAATTATAATATAGCCTTAGTCATTAAGCTAAATGCCAGCACAGTTTCTCATTAAGGGGAAACATTTATATGGATAAAAAAAATCCTGTGTACGTTAATGTATCAGCAATATACATTTGATAGGATATATATATATATATATATATATTCATTCGAAAATGCTGACGCACACCAGGGTTTTTCTTCGACAATACTTATTACTCTGGGGATCGAAACGTCGATCAATAAAATAAGTATTGTCGAAGAAAAACCCTGGTGTGCGTCAGCATTTTCGAATGAATATACAATTATCCTGTTCAGCACCCAGGTAATTAGTACTACAGTGTGTGCCCAAGTCCTTGCATATATATATATATATATATATATATATATATATATATATATATATATATATATATATATATATATATATATATATATATATATATATATATATATATATCTCCTATTAAATATCAACGTTTCGGGTGCACACCAGACACCTTCCTCTGCAGTGTTGCATCCCTAAGAGATGGAGAGTGTAAAAAAACAAGAAAGATATACGCTGTTCAAATGTGCTAACAATAGATGATCAGCATGGTTTCCCATGTCTGCAAAATATTTCATCCATCTAAAAGTATTTTCATGAACAAGTCTTGTGATGGTCTGCCAGTGTTTGAGTGAGTGTGCGTGTGAGAGAGGGAGTGAGGGGCAGAGAGAGAGCTGGAGACAGCTTGCCTGGATGTGTGAGTGATTCTGTGAGAATGTGTGTGTTGGAAAGAGAGAGATTTTCCTGACATACAGTAAGTGTACCTAATATGTGACATATAGCAGCCTATAGACACTAATCAAGGGCTAAGTGCACCTTATAGTAGTAATACCTTTCTTTTTTACTGGACTACATTTAAGCTGCCATCCATTCTCCATAGGCACCTGAGATTTACCAAAAGGAACAGTGTACTACAGAACAAACTGACTATAAGGGCAGCTTTTGTGGTCTTACTTGTCCACTCACCAAGGGTCTGTAGGAATGCTGAGCAGAAGGAAGCTATTGGGGGAAATGGCCATAAAACCCCCGGCCCCCTTGTGGATACGATTGCTTGGCACTAACCTGTGCCTGTATAAAAGCACAGAAAGGTAGCACACAGGCTGAGGCACACTAAAATGTACAGGAAGCACGCGCAGCATTTAAGAGCCGGGAATCTGGTAAATGTGATGGAATCTAGCAGGCTTTTATGGTGCGTTACACCTGGCCAGCGTCACTAGAACTAAATCAGACGCTGCCCTCCCCTCCACTGGCTCCCCTATTTGCACCCAAGCTGCTCCACTCTCCCCTGCTGCTGCTGCTGCACTCCTCAAGGGCTGACCTTATTCCTGGAAAGCTGCATCACAATACAAGCGCGTGCCTGTAAATGTAGCATTTGTTTTACTCCATCAAATTTGGGGGTTTCTTCTAGTAAATGAACTTGTTTCTCCTGGCTAACACTGTAGTCCCCCTTTCCTTGTTAATTGGCGAGAGGAAGTTCTCCCTTCAAAGCGTCTCTGGCTTACTTCAAATGAATTGCCTGCAAGGAGGAGGTGTGCGGGAGAAATGATATAAGAACCTGGGATCAGCTCTGATTAGAAGCTGGAGAAAAATAGATAGATAGACAGATAGATAGATAGATAGATAGATAGATAGACAGACAGACAGACAGACAGACAGACAGACAGACAGACAGATAGATAGATAGATAGATCATAGATAGATAGATAGATAGATAGATAGATAGATAGATAGATAGATAGACAGACAGACAGACAGACAGACAGACAGACAGATAGATAGATAGATAGATATGTAGATAGATAATAGATAGATAGATTACTCCGGGCCAATCCTACCACTTTGCTAGGCATTTCTGTCTATATCATGCCAGTGATTCCCTTTAAGGATCGTAGGTTTAACTAATTTAACTTTTTTTTATTAAATATATATATATATATCTATCTATATATATATATATATATATATATATATATATATATTATAACTACAAATAATGGTCTTTTGCAAAATGACTAAATGGCTCTCGTATTCGCTAGACTGGCACAAAACAACATTTGTGCGATTAGAAGAAATCTATCGATTGTCCCAATTTTTCCCAATTTTTACAGATTTGTTTAATTTTTTTCTAAATGTTTTAATTCCTGTTGTTCTGCTGACTTCATTTTTTATTGTTTATTTTAACGTGAGTTGTATGTGTATTGATCATGAACATATCGCTTGTGTGTGTAAATACCGACGTGCCGAATACACAGTTGAATAAATGCTTATTATATCTTAATGCGCGCTGACATGTTTTATACATATAAATATACAACATATATATATTATACATA